>PVLC010045821.1:0-11685 GCA_004027655.1 Graphiurus murinus | reverse complement strand
CCCTGAGTTCAATCCCCAGCACAACACACACACACACACATACACACACACACACACACACACACACACACACACACACACACACACACACAATGATGCAGATAGAATCTCAACTTTAAAAACCAAACTGGGCCTGGTGGCACATGCCTCTAATCCCAGTACTTTGGAGGCTGAAACAGGAGGATCTCAGGTTAGAGGACAAGCTCAATAATGTAGCAAGACTCTTAGCAAACTAGTGAGACCCTGTTTCAAAAACAAAAAAATAAAAAGGGGCTGGGGTTATTTGTAGCTCAGAGGTAGACTGTCCCTGGGTTCAATGTCTAATACCACATAAATAAATAAATAAATAAATAAATAAATAAATAAATAAATACACACATACATAAATATGCAAGCAAGCAAGTGAATCATCTGTATCTAGATTTTCAAAGAGCTGGAGTTGGGGACTTAGCTCAGTGGCAGAGTGCTTTCCTAGCATGCACAAGGCCGTGGGTTCAATCCTGGGCCCCGGAAAGAAAAAAGAGAAGAGAAAAAAAATTCGAAGAGTAAATCTAATCCTGAACCTTGTCTTATTTCTCCCCTCTTGGTCATTTTCTGGCTCATGTAAACAACTGTTCAACCCCCAAATTAGTTCACAGTGGAAAGAGGTCGATACTAGACGTGGAGAGATGAAGGCAGCTCGGAGGAGAAAGCTGTGTCTTTACGGTTTGTGGACTATGAAATTACGGAACACCACGAGGCATATGGCCACGGTGCTTCGTGCCACGCTCCTTCAATTCGGCATCATTAATTTCTAGAACTCAGTGAGTGGAGCCTACCACAGATGGCCATTTGTTTTGATGTTCTCCAATTACATTATATTATTGCTACATTCATAAAAATAATGCCACTGACCTGCCATCAATTGGCCGTGCCCTCGAGTCAGCCTGCAGCCTCTACAAACACATCTACTTAGCTTAGGATGGCAACCAGTTTGAGCTGTGGTCAGCAAACGCCTGGGCCCTGGATGAAATTTTCTGCAACTTTAAGCATACCACCTCTACCTTCAACCCAGAGGTGGTTGACTGCTGGGAAGACCCTAAGTCTTCTGTTGCTTTTCTTCTTCTTAGAGAGAGAGTGGCTGGAGAACAAGAACCTGCCAAGGAAATTGACCCAGACAAAGAAGACCACCATAATTTCCACGCTTCCATAAATTCTGTTGGTCGCCATCATTGGGTGAACTGCTGAGTAATGGATCCATCTCTTTCGACATCTGCCCAAAAAAACATTCTGGAAATCAGAGAAAAAATAAAGAGGAAAGTATTTCAGGGCTGATGGTTGTCTTCAAAAAAGTCATTGTATTCTAAATATGCTTGCAGGCCAAATTGTCTCTGAGAGTTGTTTTCTAGTCTGTAGGGGTGTGTGTGTGTGTGTGTGTGTGTGTGTGTGTGTGTGTGTGTGTGTGAGAGAGAGAGAGAGAGAGAGAGAGAGAGAGAGAGAGAGAGAGAGAGAGAGAGAAACTTAGAGTATAGAGTGCCCACCTTCCCTCGGACTGACGTGCAGAGCCCACAGCCTAACTTCCTCACACTCTGCTTGCTGTGAATGCCATCAAAGTCTGGGAAACAGACTGGCTAGGACGTAGGTCCTTGGGTCCTTGGTTTCTTGGGCAAGAGCCAGTTCTGCAAGAAGAATTGAGTTTTCCTTAAAGAGAGTACAGGGTCTCATGAGTAAGCAATCCATGCAGAGAATCTGAATACTGTGGACAGATAAATAAGTCTAGGAAATCGCAAATAAAGGGACATACAATCTAACTCACATTCTCTCTTTCACTGACCCAGTGGAGAAAAGGCAGGATGTCTGTGAGGCAAATGAGTACTTTGGGGGGGCAAGTTTCAGGAGGAACAACTGGAAGTGAAGTGAGAAGTGGCCCGTGGCAGAATGAGGAGGGGTGAAGGAACAGGGAACAAGAATGACCTATTGAACGTAGGATCAGACTTAGGACAAGCTTGATTTCCAGAGAGACTGCAGACACTGTTGAATGCAGGCGTGAGTGGTAGAGGGAAACGCTGGCAACCACCAGGAGCTGGGAAGAGGCAAAGGAGGATTCTCCCCTAACATCAGAGACAGGATATCCCGATGTCCCAGCTGACACCTCGATTTCAGACTTCTAGCCTCCTGAGCTGGGAGACGAAAAGCTCTTGTGTGTTAAGTCATGCAGTTCATGGTATTTCATTATGAAAGCCATAGGAATGAAGTAAAGATCCACTTTAAAAATCACCCAAGTCAAGATGTCAACAATTATACTATGGATGCTCTATTACACACAAGCAATAATAACCGGTCATTCAAAAAAGGAAAAACCGTGTGTGTGTGTGTGTGTGTGTGTGTGTGTGTGTGTGTGTGATACCAGAATTGAACCCAGAGGCATTCTACCTATGAGCTAAACTATCGTTTTATAATTTATTTTGAAACAGGGACTCACTAAGTTGCAGAGGCTCTTAAACTTGTGATCCCTCTGCCTCAGTCTCCCAAGTACTGGGATGGGATTACAGGTGTGCACCCCCATACCTGGCAATCCCTTACCTTTTGACAAGAAGGAAAATACTGCATGGGAAGGTGGCATGTATGTTTCCAGGAAGCCCTGTGTAGGCTTCCTCGTATGTAAGATCCTAGCAGAGGTTGAGTAGATCCTTAATCATAACAATGAACCTCCCAGGACTGTGGCTTCTTGTTACAACAAAAATTTTGTTGTCAACAAAATCCTTGTGTTCATTTCACATAGATATTTTTCCACCTAGACATTTTAAGGGTTAAGTGAGAAATTTTTTGAGGAAATGGTCAGAAGACTATAAAGTTCTACTAAGATATTAATTACTTTTACTAATAAGTTTAAGGTTGCTGTTTTTGTCTTTAGTAGCATAGGAATGTTTAAGAGAATAATACAGAGATGTTTATAAATGATATATTATTGATATTTTTATAATAAATTGTTCAGTCTGGATCAAAAACATAGTAAGTGAGCAAAGTATAAATTATTATTAACAACAAAAGAGAAAACTTTTCCAATTAAGTCAATTTACTTCTATGAACAACAATATGCTTCACAGATAAAAATCTGCACAATGGAGTCAAAAACTGACACTGTACAATTAGGCATAGGGAATGATGTGTTAGAATTGTATATAAATAAAAAGACTGCAAATGTATAGACATAAACACACATAATTGCGCTTACATATGTACTCTACAAGTATTACACATATGTCATGTATATCTTTGCTTGAGACATTCTCTAAAATCCAGAGAATACAACTAATTTCAACAGTTCTTTCAAAGAAAATATGTCATTCCACATTAAAATGTTATACAAATGTTTCTGTCCATCAGCAGCACTCATTGCATTATTTTGTATATTTCAGCTGCCCCCAAGTATGTCGGGATAGTTTATAAGTATTTTTAAGAACTGGAATTTGATACCCCAAGATAACCTACTCTACCGCAACCCCAAGAAAGCAAAGAAGATATTTCCTGAAGATTAATTGTATCTCTTGTATATGTTAAAGTTCTCATGTTTAATCAATTTGCCATTTCTTCAAAAATTATAAGAGTGGGGTGGAGGGGGCACTGGGGATGTAGTTCAGAGATAGAGTACTCACTTAGTATGCCCAAGACTCTGAGTTTAATCCCAAAACCTGGAAAAAATCACAAGAGCTAGACTGGCCATGGAAATAGGGACCCAAGATCTCCCAAGAGAAATTTTGTATTTATTGATGAATATATAAGATTTTTTTAGAAAAATATGTGACTCATAAAAGTGAGAGAAAAAATTATATATACATATATGTGTGTGTGCGTGTGTGTACTTGTGTGTATGTATATATATGTATTTGTGTGAATATGTAAATATATGTGTGTGTATGGTCTGAATATGAAGTGTCCCCCAAAGAGTCATGTGCTGAAAGCCTGGTCCCCAAAGCTGCCGAGTCCAGAAGTGGGGCTTTCAGAAAGAGATGGGCTCAGGGGAGACCTGACCTCATGGGTGGATTAACCCACTGAAAGCCGAATGAACTCCTGGGAGGTGGTGGGAACTGCAGCCAGGTAGGGCATGGTTGAAGGAAGCAGGCTGCCCTGCCCTTGGGAAGTACATCTTGTTTCTGGTCTCTTTCTTTCTCCTTCTCTGTCCTTCTCAGCTTCCATGATCTGGGCAGCTTCTCTCTAGCACACCCTTTTGCCATAATTCTCTGCCTCACCTCAGGCCCAAAGCAACGGAGCGAATGGACCATTGGCTAAACCTCCAAAACCAGGAGCCTAAATAAATCTTTCCTCCTCTCAGTTGCTTTTCTCAGGTACTTTGGTTATAGCTACGAAAAGCTGACTAACAAAATGTGTGTGTGTGTGTGTGTGTGTGTGTGTGTGTGCATGTGTGTGTGAGATACTTTTACTATAGTCAACATTACAGTCAACTATCTCCTGAATTTAGTGAGTTTTGAAACCCCAATAATTTAATTGTTATTCATAATATTGAAACGAACTCTGGTCCTCAAAGTCGGTCTCACCTGGCCTCAGCCCCAGTGTCTGACTTCCCCTCAAACACCACGTTCTTTTTTCCTTCTTAGACCATCATGTCAGATCAGTGCCACCAACTTCCATGTGCAGTAAAATCCCACTCATCAGAAGGGCAGGCGTGACAAATGGGAAGCTTCAGAGTCCCTGCAGAATGTGCCCTGGGCGCACCACCTGCCTCCCAGGGCCAGCCTCACAGCCAGCCTCTGCAGCTGTTCACACAGTGTGACTGGAATCTTTACAGCAAGATCTCTCTTGAAAGCCATGAGGGGCTTCCTCTCTTGAAAGCCCTGAAGATCACTCCCTCTCTGTGACCTTGGTGTTCCTGGCCACTCCTCCCCATGATCCCCCATCCTTCTCTGCTTCCGGCTCCCCACCCCTGCCCAGTCATCCATGCCTGGCTCTTGGCTGGGCTTCCCTTCCTGTGACTTTTTGTCTAAAGGTAAATTCTCTCCAACATCAGGCTCCAGTCCTCTTCTGCACTCCTTGAGTTGGAAATCTACCCATTCTTCCGTAGCCTTGCCTTCTACCTTTAATTCAAGAGCCACATATCCAACTGCTTGCGAGATGAGTTTCAAAAGGATATTCTCCCACAGGTTGTTTATTTGGCCATGACTTTAAAATAGTTCAGTGTCAACAATGTTGAGTTCATGTATGTGTGTTAGTTTTCATCTGTCTAGCTGGGGTAACTCGGTTAACACTGGAAATACATCAATCAGTAATCAGTAATCTATATAGTAGATACAGTTTTGACTACTTTTATCTTAATTACACAGGTTTGTTTACTTATATATATCAGAAATAAATTTGCATTGATGAAATGAATAGTGTTCCTGAACATCTTGCTGGGTGTTATGGTACACATATGTAATCCCAGTATTTGGGAGGCTGAGACAAGAGGATTGCAGGATAGAGGCCTGTCCTTCACACAGTAAAATAACTTAGTGAGATCTGGCTTCAAAATAAAAAGTAAAAATAGGACTAGGGGTGTAGCTCAGAGATAACCCCCCAGTTAATCTCCAGTACCACAAATATATATGACATATAATATGTATATATAATTATATAATATATTATGAGTTTAATATGTAAATTTAATAAACAATATATTATAAATGTATAATAAATCATATATAAATATATACTATATAATCTAATTATGTATAATAAATATAATTACATATTTATAGATATACAAAATAAATTATACAATATATAAATTGATACACAAATTAAATGTAAATAACATACAAATTTAATACATATACATTTCATATAAATAAGTTATATATATATATACATATAAATTCCTTTATAGGATGAGGATGTAGCTCTTTCCTGACCTGACTCAGCAAATTTATTTCTGATATAATATATATAAGTAAACAAACCTGTGTAATTAAGATAAAAGTAGTCAAAACTGTAGCTACTATATAGATTACTGATTACTGATTGATGTATTTCCAGTGTTAACCGAGTTACCCCAGCTAGACAGATCAAAACTAACTCACACATACATGAACTCAACATTGTTGACACTGAACTATTTTAAAGTCATGGCCAAATAAACAACCTGCGGGAGAATATCCTTTTGAAACTCATCCCGCAAGCAGTTTTCACCATTCCTGTCTTTGATAACTACCTCTCCCAGCCTCGGACTGCTTAGTCTCCCCCTTTGATACTCTGCTCACTACCTTCATTTTTGCTACTTTGATGTTTTCTTTTTATAATGAAAGAAGTGTGTGTGTGTGTGTGTGTGTGTGTGTGTGTGTGTGTGCGCGCGCATTCATATACACTTGCATCCATGCATGCACTAACAAACTTTCACTCACCATACACCGAAAGTTAGATGTATGGAGCCTTTATCTTTTTCAGCAAATTAAAATAAATACTCCCGTCTAAAAAAACAGGGCATTGAGTCTTTCTTGTAACCTAACCTCTGTATACAAGCTTTGGATTTCTTTTGCTATGCCACAGCATATGACTGACAAACTGATGTTTACTTTTCTTCTTTTCTTTTCTTTTTTTCAGTACTGGGGATGGAACCCAGAGGCATTCTACCACCGAGCTATACCCCCAGCCTTATTTTTTATTCTTTATTTTGAAACAGGGATCACACTAAGTTGCAGAATGCCTCACTAAGTAGCTGAGGCTGGCCACGAACCCAGATCCTCCAGTCTCAGCCTCCCAAGTACTGGGATTAGAAGCGTGCGCCACCACGCCAGGCCTGATGTTTACTTTTGCAACTTGTGGTGACTACTCGGTGAGGCCTGGTGCTGGCTCTCTGGTGGAGCACCCCTTCTTAGGAGTCCATCAGTTCTTTCAAAGCTAAAAATCCTCAGTCCCTCTGCATATCTGATTAATTACACTTGATACACTTTCTCTCTAAATTCTTTTGTTGTGTCTTGCTCTATGAATCTATCCTGGCCTAGCTAATCAATGCTTTATTTCAAACGCTTAAAGCAAAAGACTTTAATCTTATAATTTGTCTAGAACAGATAAAAAATGAAAAATTAACTAAGGCAAGTCCTGGGCAGTGACAAGGATTGAGAGTAAAGAAGTATTTACAAATGTGCTTTCAGAAAATAAATTCCTGAGCCAAGAATTTTGATTATGACAGTTGGTGTCCAGGGGGCCAAATAACATCACTTGAAAAAGGAAAAATGATTCTATAAATAAATAAACAAACCAGCAGGCAATCTAGTATAGTTCTAGAAATCCTAAATGCTATGTGAAAAAGGAAAGTCTACCCCGAGTTGCTATAATAAAACATGGATTGTACGTTATAATGACTAATTCAGAAAATCTTTTCATTCTTTTCTAGTCATTGAATGATTTGACCCGAAACTGTTTCATTTCCAGCCATGTGTGCGCCTCAGCTTAGAATCCTATCTATCCTCATTGTTATCCATCCAGAGCTGCGTTCTCCACCTCTACCTGACACTTGTGTATTTCCAAGGAAATTAAGAACTTAGAAAATTCCAACATCAATATTTCTACCAACTCTCAGGAGAGAAGTCTTAAGCATTCATAGTTCAGCCTATAATGTTGACTTTCTTCCTGTGTAATTATTATTGTTCTGCTTTTAAGAAAACATTGTAAATGTCACCTACAGTTAAATCCTTTGGTATATACACTTGTATTACCCAGAGATAAGATGCTAATAAATAATATCAACAATAAGCTTCTTCCTCTCCAGTCCTCCCTTCCCAGGCGAGGTCTTCCCAACAAAATCTGATCCCAGCACCTCTTTTACAGTCATGCTTTGTTTTCTTAAAGTACATCTCTTAGGGATGCAATATTAACTTCACAAACAGAGCAGAAACCAGAAACTTATCTTCCCTTTAGAAATTTAAGTCTAAGGAATTGTAGTAAGAAAATGCAATAAAGAAATATCTATATTTTTAAAATATATTGGTATTTGAAGGAAATTGTTGTTTCAAAGATTTAGTGGAAAAAATTCTATAGGTTGTATATATTAATCTAGAAAGATTATTAGTGATGCTCCTGCTGGGATTTTTTTTCCCCCAGTACTGGGGATTGAACCCAGGGGCATTCTTTACCTCTGAGCTACACCTACAGTCATATTTTTTACTCTTTATTTGGGAACAGGATCTCACTAAGTTGCAGAGGGCCTCACTAAGTAGCTGAGGCTGGCCACAGACCCGGATCCTCGTGTCTCGGCCTCCTAAGTACTAGGATTACAAGCGTATGCCACCATGCCTGGCTCTGCTGAGAAATTTTAAGGATACAGAGGTCCCTCCTAGTGTTCTGACTATATGGAGTAGTCTCAAGTAACAGAGAGGCTAATACTTACTACACATTATTTAAATATCAGTGTCATCAAACTTATACCAAGATACTAAAACTTGAACAGGGTCAATTAAATTTGTTTTCCCTGTAGCAATTTTCATTTGAAAGTTTTTCCTGGATATGACTCCCTCCTGGGGCTAAAATGCAGGTCAGCAAAAGTCAAACAACACTGTAAAGATAAGGCTCACCATGATAAATGGCCATTAATCAATGTATACCTTAGCCTCCAACTTCAAGAATTGTCTTGATAATGTCATCATAAGTAAGTGTGCATGAAAAAGCCAACTTGAGCTGTGATTTCAACTATACACAACAATCAGTAATCCACAATTTTTTAAATGACTTAGATATTTTATATCATGTAGACCAAAACTCAAGCCTGACTGTTTCAATTTTTTTTTTTTACCTGATTTTCATATTGGGATGTATTTGGTGCATCTTGTTAGTGCCTATCCAGGTGTGTGGGGGGCTGTGATTACATGCTATTTTCACTTACCTCGTATTGGACTGCTATATAGCAACTCAACGCTTTAAGGTATTAGTTTTCAAAAAAATAATGCCAAATTTTTTCAGTGATGCTTAAGTACAAAAATTTCTACTGCTCATTTTCTCTACTTTTCTTCACAATGAATAAAACAATAGCCTCCCTAACGAAATAAGAAGCATAAGAAAGATAATAAAAAACCCTTTGAAAATGAATAAATGAGTCAAAATGAAAAAATGGCAAAGATACAAATGACTCCAATTTAAAAGTAAATAATAAACTGCTTTGCAAATACTAGAATTTAAAATGAACAAAATGGAATTGATATTTTCAAAATGAACATATGGTATCTTACCCTTTAATAAATTGGTGTTAGTATCAACAACAAAAAATGGAGAGAACGTTCATTCAAAACCAAAGCCAAACTGCAGACTAGATAAAATAGAGTCAACGTAATACAAAAAGAAGGGAAAAATCAGAACTTGTTATTCTTGACATTTCATTTGAATAAGAGAAACAACTGAATGTTAATTTAAGAACCTCAAAATTCACACATGAAGAAGTATTATGAGGGTAGAGATGACAAAACAGAAGTAAATAATAATAGTTGTTTCCTGGGTTTTTTTTTTGGGTTTTTTTTTTTTTTTTTTTTTGGTACTAATGATTGGGGATTGAATCCAGGAACATTTTACCTATGTGCTACACCCCCAGTCATATTTTATTTTTATTTTGAAACAGGGTTTCACTAGGCTAGGTTAATGAGCATTTCACTACTTGCTGAAGCTGGCCTCGAACCTGTGATCCTCCTGACTTAGCCTCCCAAGTACTGGGATTACAGGCACACCTGTTTACAGGCCACGCCTGGTTTCCCTTTCCTTTTTTAAATATCTTTTACTCAAAATCTCATTAAATGGGTTCAAGGAAACAACACTGAGATTTCACAGACACCCCTTAAGGTTCCACAATCTCTCCAGTATAAGTTGTGTTCCCCAGCAGAACAAGGAAGTTCACCAGCCACCTGAAATAGGAAATTGTTGATCTATTTAAAACTTAATACTGTGGTTAGCTTCAAGGAACTTCGGAAACACAAGACATTGTCTGCAATGCGCCTTTCCCAGAGCAAACACATATCATTGCAGTCATATCACATCAGAAGCATAACTCACTAAAAATATAAAATTAAAATACTCCAAGAAATATTCTCCAATAGGGAATAGAAATAAAACTAAAATGAGAATATGAAAGAGAGAGAGTGGGGATTTTAAAAATTCAGTGACATTTTCTATGGTTGATCTTAAAGTATTTTTTTCCAAATTAAATTTGGTCAAATATAGAGCAAAAATTCCTAAGATCTTCATGATGAAGGATTTTGCATATTATTCTCCTAGGCGCTTCAGGATTTAAAAGATTTTTAATTTTCCTTCCAAACAATGGAATATATTTAAAATTAATTCATTTTCCATTATATTAATCAAAGATAAATTGACAAGTGTGGCAAACACAACACATGACCAACAGATATAAAAATTGCTTGTTCAATTAAGTGCTGTTTACATTGAACTATTAAAAGGATCGGCATGCACTTGGGATTTAGAAAGCTAATGTCAGAGAACGCTTGATTTAAAATCAAGAAATCCTGCTATAAATCAAACTTCTCATATTTACTGGGTGTAAGTCCTTAATGAAACAATGTAAGCCTCTTCAGGCAATTTGATCACTACATCAGTAAAATTAAAGCAAGGGCAGTATCACAGGGTTATTGCAAGGATCATATTTTAAAGAGAATATGTGGCTTACGACATACATAAACACCAGACACATATTAGTAATGCATGTTTGAGTACTTCAATATTCCTGGCATATATATATATATATATATTCCTGGCATATATATATATATATATATATGTATATATATATATACATATATATATATATATATATATACATATATAAAGTAATGGAGTAAAGGAGCTCTACAGTTTCTCCAACAAAGAACCTTGCAAAGAAATCATCTAGCAGCAGCATAGGCAAATGAAGAGACGTGTAAATTTCATCAGAGCAGGAAAAGTCAGAAAAGACCCAATGCTAAGAATCCAGAAATATCATAAGCAAATTATTGACTTAACCCTTCTGACTTTGCATTTGGGGATCAATATTTGTGGGATAATGACAGCAAAGACTCCCTTCACGCAAAGCAGTGTTACATGTAATTAGAGTAGTAAAGGCAGTAGTAATAGAGAGATCAAAGACACGGAGTAAAAAAGAGAAAAACTTCAAGGATACTCATATGCAAAGGCATTAATAGATGTTTACATCATTTGAGTAAAAATTTTCATCTGAGTTCATAGTTGTGAATTTATCTTATGAATAAGAAGTATGAACCTCTACATGAATAAAAATTAGCATTTATCAAAAGACTAAAAGGAAATGGCAACTTTGAAATATCAAAGTGACTCAGTCAACAAAGATCTGAACACGCGCAGTGTACAAGTCTGTTCTAAGTACAAGAGGATCAACATTCAGATAAAGAAATAGCATTCAGTTCTGGCCAGGATGAAAAGAAATGATAAGTGAATTACAACATCGTCTCTGGAAGATACTCGAGAAATATCTTTTTAAATTCATAATACCTAGAGCCTTTGACCCTGTGGTTTCTTGTTTGATAGCTGGATTACACCAACCAGCACAGGTAAGATGTATGCATAAGCATATTTATTGCAGTATTGCTTCTCATGGCAAAATAACAAGAGCAACAACTACAATTCTGAAAAAAGTGTCTGATATTCACCGCTGGAGAAATAGATTAAAAATTTGCACATTAAAAATAATAAATTAGGCCGGGC
>PVLC010045820.1:0-11726 GCA_004027655.1 Graphiurus murinus | reverse complement strand
AACAGAAACAAAATTCAAGCTATTTTAAAAAGCAACAGAAAAGAGAATGATTTTCTGAATTGAAGACCTTTGGTTTTCTGAATCGAAGGGGAGAGGGAAGAGTAGAATATCCTCAGGTTTGATGGAACTTGGAACCTGAACAAGGTTCACTTGACCATGCTCACTTGGGCTAGCTTACAGTCTCTCCACACCTCACCCTCTCCACTCCCACCCACGTCTCACCACAGCTTCTAGTGTTTGTTGACTTCATTCTCTTAGCTATACTTCCCTTTCTGGGGGAACTGGCCACTTTGAAATCATATTTTTGCAGTTCATAGTCCAAGAGGAAATAAAGAACTCTCCCTCCAGTAAAGAGTCTTGACCATCTGAGCTTGATTCACAGACCCGCCTGCCCCTTAGACCAGAGAGGTAAAGATCTGTGGTTGACAACTCTCTCAAAATCACACCGAGTAGAGGAACAGTTTCTCAGAGGAAGAGGAAGAGGGTACTCTTAATAAAGAAGGAACTGATGCTACCTGGAAATAAACCAGTGTTCACTTCACCTATTTCCCTCTCTTTGCACCTGAAGCAAGACATGGGTGACCAGCACTATGATATTGCTTTCTCCTTAGTGGGTCCCCTCCTAGTCCCTTCAGTATACAGAGTCAAAGTTGTCTTCTAAATATTATGGGGGGAGACCCTAAAAACCTCAAGCCCCAAGACCCATTGCACAGAAGACAGAAGATTCCCAGAAAACGAAAAGGCTGCCTTTTTTTCCCCTCTTGCCCAAGGTTTATTCCTAATCTCTTCCTGGAAGTTTCGGGAAATTAAATTGTTAATCAAAAATAATGTCTGCAACATAGCTCAAAAGACAGATATTTATAAAAAATCAAGCATTCATACCCACCTTATCAATCCAAATAGAACTATGACAGTGGTTCTTATTTCTATTTTCTAAATAAGAACAGTATTGAAAAAAGAAAACACCTATAATCTATTACCCTAGCACAATAATTTTAATTCTCCTAGATGTTCATTAGTCTTAGACATTGATTTTAAATTGGCTTAAACAATTATTCTTGACACTCCTTAATTTCATTTAAAACCAATCTTAGAAAAGACATTGTTCTGAAAACTCATCAAATCAGTGCATAATTACCGTTGGCAATATGATTTCTTGTCTGTCTTAGCAAGCCAGTAAAGGCATACATTAGTCTGCACAGTTCCCAGCCTCAGGCAAAAAGATTGAGAAAAAAATATATATGGAACAAAAAAGAAGGTCAAAGATATCAGCAGGAGGATTTGATTTCACCTGAGACTTTTTTCAATGAGGTATATAATCACATATCCATCAAAGTAGAGTTTGCAAGTATGCGCAGGGCAATAAAGGCCTCTTCCAGTCTTATCTCTAAAGGTGTGAAGAGAGTGATTATAATCAGATGAGGTGTGATATTGATTGTGAGTAGTCTGAAGGCTGAATAAGCGATTAAAAGTTTGAACCATATAGAGGGCCACTTATGTAACCCAAGGGAAAGTTTCAGGTAGAAAGACATTGTGTTTCCACAGTCTAGGCTCACCTGACTCCTGCCATGGCTACCCGTCTTCATGCCCCTCTCCCTCTGTAAAGAGTAGGCAGCCATCCAGCCATCTCTGTCCATCACCTCCTCCAGCTCCAAAGACTTGGTGTGGTTTGGTTTCTAGCTAGGTGCCCTTCAGTACAAGAAATACCCGCATCTCAAACTCACCAGTCTAGCATTTGCCTCCGTATCCTCCCATCAAACTCCCCCCGCCCCCCAATGAAGTCAATCCCACCATTGCAGTACACAGCAGCTCCACTGTTCAAATTCCTAGGACCATCCTTAATTTCTTTCTCTTTCCTTTCTAAATAGTTAGCAAATCCACCTGACTCCACCTTCAAAATATATCCGTATTTACCACTTTGCCTCACCACTATCATCCTGGTGCAGGATACTGGCAATAGCCTCCTAACTACTCAGGCCATTCTTCTGACCCAAAACTTCCGTGGTTCCCATTTCACCCAGTGTAAGAGCCTAAATTCTTTCAGTGGTCTACACGGTGCAGGATACTGGCAATAGCCTCCTAACTACTCAGGCCATTCTTCTGACCCAAAACTTCCGTGGTTCCCATTTCACCCAGTGTAAGAGCCTAAATTCTTTCAGTGGTCTACACGGGCCTGGGTCATCTGCCTCCCTCCATCTCTTTGATCTCATCCTCCAGATTCTGTCTTTTCTCTAGTAGGTCCAGCTAAACTGGCTTCCTGGCTTTTCTGTGACTACCCAAAAACACATTCCTACCCCAGAAACAGTACACTCACTGTGCGCTTACTTGAAACTCTTTGCCTGGCCGATTCCCTCTCCTTGCCTTCTTCAGGTCTTTGTTCAAGTTGCACCCCTTCTCAGTGAAGCCTTCCCTGCCTATCCAGTTCAAAATCACAATTTCCTTATCTCCTATCTACTTACTATTTTCTCCACAACATCTGTGATCATCTGACATACTACAAACATTAATTGAAAACTGTTCCTTTTCCCTTACTAGAATTTAAGCCCCATGAAATGAGACTTATTTTCTAGTTTTGTTTTGTTTTGTTTTGTTTTCATTTGTTTGTTTGGTGTTTTGCTTTTGCTGCTTCATCTCAGGACCTAGCATGTGTTAGTAATAAATGTCTGTTGAAAGGACAAACTGTTTGTTGGATGGATGGATGGATGGATGGATGGATGGATGGATGGATGGATGGATGAGTGGGTGGATAAATAGATGACTGGATTGGTGAATATATTTTCTCATTTCATATTTTGTAAGAAAAAATTATTAACTCTTAAGAAAGCTATTGTTAGTTTTCAATTATATATTAAAAATGTAAGTCAAATGACCTAACCAAATCTCAGGGCTCATACGCATAAGAACTGGCCTAGACAATAGGCTGCCTGACAAATGAGCCAGCAGTCTCTCTATGCTGCTATTTTCAAACTGCCCCCAAAATTAAACTCTAAATTTAGAAAGGATTAGGATTAAATGGGTTGGGTGAATAATCACCTCTTAGTGCACATCAATTATGTTGTAAATAAGCAAAGTTGAAAAATTCAGGACAAAAAAAAAATACCCTAATTAATTTCAGGCCACAGCACAGATTCAATTTCAACCAAATAACCAAAACAAAATGAAACAAAAGGACAAAACAAGGGATAGAAAAAAATACACCAGGAGGGATGGATGATCTTGTTTGGGTCTCTATACTGATAAAAATTAAACAAAATTCTAATTCTCTCTTTTATCTTGCAATATAAGGATGAAGACTCTGTTCACCTGAGTGTCACCCTTTCTCATTTCTGATCAGCAATATTTTATGGCCTTTAAGGATTAGTAGATACTACAGTTAATTTCTCTGGTACATGACTAAGAAGCAAGAAACTGATAGACAGCTGTAATGCAGACTGCTGCCGGAAAACACAGGTCTTCTGAGAACAGGTCAGAGCTTATCATTTTGAGATAGAATGATGCTCTTTGTTGGGGTGAAAGGAAGGACAGAATATATTGGTCTGGACCCTTTGCTCTGTCCCTTTGAGAGTAACAGCAGGAAGTGCATGGCCAGGGCACCTTCAGTTTGTGGTTTAGGATCCCATGCTGTCCCCACACACCAGGCCATTGGTGGCTTCCTGTCCTCATATGGCAGCTGTCACTCTTGTGGAGAGAACTGCTCTTACAGCCCTATTACATGGAGTCTTGGGTCTGGTGAGTTTTTCTGATAATGAAGAGGAATAAAAATTTACAGAAATAGTTACTAAATGTTTCAGAGCTAAGAGAAGAGAAAAACTTTTTTTTCCTCAAGTAGTTTTCTTTTTTTTTTTTCAATCATCCCATAGCTATGTATTGCATTTTGATGAAGCAATGTATTATACAGGGCAATTGGAAGGAAATGAACAAAAATGTGGAAATGATTACTGTGTCAAGGCCAGGATGGGAGAAAGCCAGAGAAAGAAAGTGAGCACATGAAGTTGATAGAGTTGTTTTTTGGTTTTGGTTGTTGCTTTTTTGTTTGTTTGCTTTTGTTTTTGTACTGGGGATTGAACCAGGGGCATTTTACCTCTGAGCTATACTCCCAGCCCTTTTTATTTTTTTATTTTCAAAATAGGGCCTCACTAAGTTGCTGAGGCTGGCCTGAAATCTAAAATTCTCCCATCTCAGCCCCCCACCCCAAGTACTGTGATTACAGGCTCAGCTTAGAGGGTTTTTTTTTTTTTTTTCATTTTATTTTGTTTTTTCATTAATTCCATAGTTAGCATTTAGAATAACACAACTATGGAAAATTCAGTAAGTATACGTATAAATATTATTTTGTGTGCTCAAAAAGTCAAAAGCAAAAGGATATTAAATCACTCAAAACTGTAATCTAGGATACATGTTTCACTTAAGCCAAACTTTCATAAAATAAGAAGCTTCTAAGAGCTCTCCAAAAAGTAATTCATTATCTTATTGAAAGGTATCAAATCCCCCACTGCCCTTCCCTACCTCAATTTTAAATTTCTTACTTCTCATTGGTCATCAATAGGAGATTTACCTCACAGATAATAATATAACTTCTCCCAAGGGAAAAGAGTGGAGACCTCTCAGATTTATTGTCATTACCTATATTATAATATTTTGGATTGGAATGAGAAATGATGTATTTGGAAAGAACAGCAAACTTAGAGTCACATCTGACGCTACTTAGTTCTCTGGCCTTGGTCAACTCATTTATCCTGCAGATTTCACTGTTGGCAATAGAAAATTAAAGAATTTGTATCAAATCAATCTTTTCAAGTTGCATGTCTTACAAAACACTGGTAATAATTTTTTAACTTCATCTTTTTATTTCATTCAGCAAGGATTTACTAAATGTTTATTATGCAATAAGGAAACAAACCAGCCAGGCATTGTGGCAAACACATATCCCAATAGTTGGGAGGCTGAGACAGGAGGATCATAAGTTCAAGATCAGCCTCAGTAACTTAGCAAGACCCTGTTTCAAAACAAAAAAAAATTGAAGAAGAGGCTGGGGGTGTAGCTTGAAGGTAGAATGTCTTTGGATTCAATTCTCAGTACCATAAATAAATAAGGAATAAATCAGGTTAAAGGATCTTGAATGTAGTTAAAGGATCCATGGAGGAGGGGCATAAAATACAGGAGAGAGTAAGAGATGTGGAAAATACAATGATAAGATTTAAAATTATGATACCAGAACAAAAGGAGAGAGAGAATGGGTCAGAAGCAATATTTGAAAAGATTGGTATCTGAGAATTTTCAAGAACTGATCAAAGCTAGCAATTCGAGAGACCTACTGCATCCCAAACAGAATAAGTTAAAATAAACCCCAAACTAAACACATTATAATAAAACTGCTGCAAATCAACAACAAAGAGAAAAATCTTTAAAAGCCCGGGAAAAAGCCAGATCACACGCAAAGGCAAAAGTTAGACATCTGACTTTTCAATACATCAACAGAATCCTCATAACAGTGGAACAAAACCTTCAAAATTGTCAAAGAAAATGACTGCTGATCAAGAAGTCTATATTCATTAAAATAGCTTTCAAGAGGGGAGTAAAACTAAGGATATTTATAGACTTAACAGAGTTCATCACCAGCACTAATCAAAAGGTAGTGCTTAAGGAAGAAGGAGAGTGATCCCAGATGTAGCATCTGAGATGTAGGAAGGAATGAAGCAAGCTTACATTAATGAATATTGATTGCATAAAAGGTATTAACAATGTCAGGTTTTTTTTTTTTTTTACTGTCATGAAAATATAACAGAATAACATAATTCAAAAGAGGATAAAGTGGAATGAAAGTCTGAAAAGAATCTGTGTTACTAGGAAGAGGATCAAGATTTTGATTAATTTTAGTCTTTGATAATTTAAGTATATATTTGGTAAAATTTCCAGGATAATACTAAAATAAAGAAATCGCATGTGTAACATCTGACTAGGAGAGGGAAAAATACACGATAAAAATTATTCATTCAATCAAGAATAAAAGGCAAGAGAGATGAGGAAAAATAATCCCAGAATATTCCTAGAACATAGAAGTAATTTTAAAATATTGGTGTCATAAATGGCTGCACACGTGAAGGAAGGACTGAATGAATGCACATGCTGGCATTCCCATGCTGGGAAACCAGATGAGAAGAAATCAGATTCTAGGAATGCCCAGTTTAGAGGTTGTGATTTAGAGATCACTGGATAATTAAGGTTGTCATCCTAGTATTTATAGAGCCCCTTTGAAATCTTCCATGTGAATCCTCATTCCTCTACCCACTACCCATGAGTTGCCCTCCCCTCTAGGTGAGCTAGCTGAAAAGACCGCATCTGCATTCCACAGCTCTGATACACGTTTGGTGGCACCCTAGGATTTCCCCAGTCCCCACATGTGTAGGCAGAAGTCATTTTAATTTTTCACTTCATTTCAATATTTCTGAATGCTACTTACCACGTAAGATTGCATTTTCAAACTGCCTTGATCAGCAAAGGATTTTCAGTTGTGCCAGCCCCTCTCTCTACTAGGTCCCCAGGCAGAACAGCTGCAAAACTTAATCTAGCTTTTGGTAATGAATTCATTCATCTTATTTGTATGCAACTCAGGCAGACTAACCCCAACTTTAAAGGAAAATGAGTGCTGATCTTTTTAAAGAGAGTTGAATATGGAGCAGCCTGATCCCTGAGAGGCTCCAAGAGATTGAAGTTGTTCAAGTCTCACCCCGAGGCTTTTACAAGGGTAAAGCCACACAATCAGGGAGAGATTTTACTGTCCTGTCAATCAAAGATGCTGCAGCATCCTCACTCATTCAGACTGATTAGCCAAAGGGAATTCTCTTAGGATAGTAAAAAGAACACTACTACAAATCAGCAGCTCCCCTCTATCTCGTCATCTTTTTGAGCCTCAATTTACCCATCTGTGAATGCAAACATAATCATCCACAAGCCCAGTTCTTAAATTTTAGTGTGCACCAAAATTACCTGAAAAGTTGTGAAAACACAGATGGCTGGGCCCACTCCCCAAAATTTATCTTCAGTAGTTCTCAGGTCGAGCCCAGGAATGCATATGTCCAACAAGTTCCCAGGTGAGGATGAAGCAGCTGGTACAGAGACTACACTTTGAAATAACTGATCTATAAGATCTCTTTTAGATAGATTGTTGAACATAAAGCAGTGAAAAAATCATATGATGGAAATTCTTATTTTAATATTAAGTTTATATGTGAAATAACTTCTACTTTTTATAAGCAAATGTATTATAAAACCGTATTGGTGCACTGCAGATAAGAATCATTTCTAATAATTTTCATTATTCACCTTTAACAGTGAGCAAAGACGCTTGGCACACAGTCTATTTTTCTCAGGTGAATGTGACTTTTATAAAAACTATGTATTTAATATGCAAGGTTGACCCTTTAGGTATACTGTAAAAATGGCCATTTATGTATTTGTGGCCACTAGAAAGATATGTTCAACTCCCAAAATATACCTACTTGACCAGTTCCTTACTTCTAGAATGAATGCATTTATTTCTTTGGATGAAAACTAAAGTTTTATTAAAATGTGACTATCCTAGAATAGTTAAAAATTAAACCTTATCAATTACCTGTTACTACAAGTGATTTTTATCAAATTATTTCTCAAGTCTCAAGTTTGATAGAAGGACAGAAAGAAATTGTAGGTCTAGGCATGATTCACCGGGGAGAGAGGCGATATCATCACGATAGGAAAAAGAGATGCTGACTCTGGGGAGATTCAAGACTGACAATTCACCAACATCTCCATTTATCCAAGCTAACCCTTGTCTATACATTTAGCAAGGCTTCTCCCCAGTGGACAGAATCAGATCAGGTGAAATTAATTCAGGATTGTGGAACCCAAATGAATAAAGCTCCTGTGATTCAGATTTGCCTAATAAAAGACACTGTTCTTGACACTCTTGGATGTGTTACTGATTAAAACTATAAAATAGAAGATTGATATCATGTCTCCAGACCACGAGTCACTACATTTGGAAATGTAGAAATGCCTATGTCAATGTCCGCTGCCATCAACAACAGAAATCCAGGACACAACCACTCTTTGTGGCACCGCAAGTAAACACTACGGCTCTCCAGGTCTGTGCTGCAAATGAGAACCAGCAGAAGGAAATTGAGTAGCTGTATGCTCTCCCAAGTGTTTCTTATTACCTTGCTACTTATTTCTTTCTGTCTGACTAGAAGAGTATTAGAATATTTCAGAACTCCTCGAGCCTGGAATGTCTTACATACTCCATCCATTTGAACCCCAAATACACTTGTCTTAGTCTGTTCAGGCCACTACAACAAAACGCCATAAACTGGACAGCTTATAAACAACATAAGTTTATCTCCCACAGTTCTATTGGCTGGAAAATACAAGATCAAGGCACTGGCAAATTCAGTGTCTGAAAAAGGCTGGCTTCCTAATCTTAGATACTGCTTTCTTGCACGTTCACATAGTGAAAGGGATGTGGGTCCTCTCTCTGGCCTCTTTGACAAGGGTATTAATCCCATTCATGAAGGCACTATCCCTGTGACCCCATCACCTCCCAATAACCATACTTCCTAATACTATTGCATTGATAATTAGGTTTCAACATATACATTTTGGGGTGGGGCAAACAGAAATATTCAGATCTTAGCAACACTCTATGTTACAAGCAAGGTCAATTTGTGAAAGGAAAACAAGCAAAGTACAGAATCTAAAAGGTGTTGGGGCATACTTAGTTCAGACACACAAATCCTCTTAAAAAATAAAATCCAAAAGCCAGTCTGTGGGTGGCTGGCAAAGATTGGTGTCATCAGCGATCTTGCCATGACGTTGTATCCACTCAGTATATCATTAAAACAAGGTATAGTTCCAAAATAACGAAATGAGGAGGCATTTAATTTGATGCCAGTAAATATGGGTTAGCATCCCTGCTGCTACCTAACTGCTCTGAAATTAGATGCTGATGACACAATCCTGAGAAACATGTCTTTAGCTCTGGTAGCAAAGCCTTTAGGTAGCCGAGATGGAGGAACTCCTTCTGCCAGCTGCCATTTTGCTTCATACACAGTCCCATCTCCTCAATAATGAAACCTGCAGGGCTGTAATTGCCAATTACAACCTCCAGCAGTGCGAGGTCTTTAAAGCTGGACTGCCAGGGTTTAAATCCCAGTTGTACCACTTAAGGACTATGACTTTGAGCAAAATGCTCAAATACTTTGTGTCTGTTTCTTCCACTGTAGAATGTGGCAGAAATAGTTATCTACCTACTTGTGTTATTAAATGATTAAATAATTGAATGATTAATATACTTAGAATTGTGTCTGGCACAAAGCAAATACTAAATAAATGTTATTACTAAATGTTATCATTTCTGATTTCCTCTGCAATTCTATCCACATTTATAAATGTGTGACTGAACAAGCCTCAGTAAGAAAAATCTTCATTCACAAAGAAATGTTGAAGATTCTCTCCTTAAAAAATGCTAATACCTCTGGGGAGTGGCTACCTTAAAGACACCAAAGAATGGACCAAAATGGAGACACGTATACAAACTAGTTACCTCCCAAGGGCAGAGCAGGATCCTTCCAGATCTCTGCAAAAGTCTGCTGGAACATCGTTCAGGATCCCATGGATCAATCTCTAACAAAATATGGGTGGGAACTACTGTGTGCTCTCCCAGGGCACTTCAGTTGAAAGAGGAGGTGGGTTTTCACAGGGAAATTCTGGGTTGCCATGTATTCATTTACTGTGTATTTGTAGATCTACTTAGACTGCTATACAATTTAGATTCAATGGCCAATAAATACATATAATTAGTGTTGTTACTCATAGCTATCTGCAATTTAGACCCACCATGTGCTGCTTGCTGCTTTTCTCCAGGACTCGAACTGACCCTGCGAGGTAGTCAGTGCTGTCACCATCTTAGAGCTTCAGAAACCAAGGCTCAGCAAGGTTAAGTAATTTTCTAGGGCTCTAAAACTATTAAGTGTAGGGTCTGAGATTTCATCGCAAGTTTAACTGGCTGCAAGACCCAGACATTTTCTCAAATTCTGCTACCTTCCACTCAGTGCAGAGCTGATAGCCAAAAGGTCTCATTGCTGACCTCAGACATGGACTCTGTTTGAAGGCATCTTTCCCATGGTCACATAGCCATCTATGGTTCTCACAGCTGCTGAGGTAGGTATCTAGATTATACATGCCTCTAACTGTAGCCCAAACTGTCTGGACTTGGGAAGTTTCTCCCTTACACTAGAGAGAAAGCTCCTTCCATCTGCATGGCCAGAAGACTCCTTGCTGGTAATTACTAAAGCAGGCACTTGAAGCAGCCAGACCCAGGGTCAAACTCTACCTCTACCACCTATCAGTTACATGTCTCTAAGCAAAACTACTAAGCCTAAGATTTCCATTCTGAAAATAAAGGTGCTGGTATCCAGAAAGGCCTTGTGATAAAGATTATGCAAGAAGATCTATGTCAAATGCCTAGACCATGGTCTGGCAGAGTGGTTGCTCCACAGAGAATAGTAACCTCAGGCCCAACCAGGAGTACTGGTGCTGTGAGAGCCCTCTCAGCTATGGGAGCAGATACGCTTATTTATATTTTATCATGATACACTCTATCTATGAATATGTCATATATACTACTTATATATTATGCATATATATTTATGTGCACATATATAGACCTATATACACATGCAAACACACGTGCATAATTTTAAAGGATCTTTAAATATCTACTTCCAGATCTATTTTTAGGAGCTTTGCCTAGGCTCCTAAAAGATTTGGACTTCAAAGAAACTTCCTTCTCTGTGAGTTAGTATTGAAACAACTGGACCTTTCTTTTTGGATTCAATTGTCTCTTTATTATCTCCTCGGGCTGAACTTGGTTGTAAGGTCACACAATCTTGTTGAATCAGCTCAATTCGTTCATTTAAAGTTCCCATCTTTTCCACTGATGTGGGTTTAAGTGAGAGCAATTCCGACCTTATAAGTTGACTATGTCCTCGGGTCCTCCAGGCCCTAGATCACTGCTGACCCCTCAACCCAACCCCTCCCTGCAGCTTTTATGGGGATGTTAACGATGGTCAGCACCTCCATGCTGTCTATCTATTCATAACTGTCTTGAATCAGTGTCAACCTTAGAATGGTTAGGGCTCAGCCATTGAAATTCAGACCCCATATCATCCACCTACTGGTATAACTAATGCCCATTAACCTCACCTGAAATCGCACCATTCGGGAAGGCAGAGAGAAACCTTAGCTCCCTCAGACTGAGCCAGCTGGAGTCCTCAAGGGCAGCTTCCCTAATATCTCACGAAGACTATAGTAAAACTAAAGACCATGCAAAGGACATGGAATTTACTTTTACTAGAACTGTCTCTTGAGCTACAAGGAGCTATAATGGTAGAATAGTGGGAGCTTGAATATTTTACAAGAAAAAAATTTCTACTCACAATAATTGAGGAATTCAATCAATAGTTCCACCTTTCTCACCTCCTTCCATTTCTCCACAGTGCTCCAGCTCTTGGACACACATGAAATTTCTGTGCATACATGTGTGATTAGATGTTTGAGAAAAAAAAGTTTTAATAGAGAAAAGTGAAAGGAATAATATGATAAACAATCCCACAACATATTAACCATTGGAAAAATAGTGCTGGCCATTGAAAATATTGTTACTTATTTGCTTTTGTCGGGGGCCTAGTTCC
>PVLC010045819.1:0-11656 GCA_004027655.1 Graphiurus murinus | reverse complement strand
TATACAAAGAACTCAAGAAAATCGCAACTAAGAAAGCAAATAACCCAATCAAAAAATGGGCAAAGGATCTAAATAGACACTTCACAAAAGAAGAAATACAAATGGCCAATAAATGTATAAGGAAATGTTCCACATCATTGGCAATCAGGGAGATGCAAATCAAAACTACCCTGAGATTTCACCTAACTCCAGTCAGAATGGCAATCATAAAAAACACGAACAACAACACCTGCTGGCGAGGGTGTGGAGAAGTGGGAACCCTAATACATTGTTGGTGGGATTGAAAACTTGTGCAACCACTGTGGAAAACAGTATGGAGAATCCTCAGACGAATGGGAGTGAACCTACCATATGACCCAGCAATACCACTGGTATTGGTATATACCCAAAAGAATGGAAACCAAACTATCAGACTGATGCATGTGTATCTATGTTTATAGTGGCTCAATTCACAATAGCCAAACTATGGAAGCAGCCAAGATGTCCATCCACAGATGAATGGATTACAAAACTATGGAATATGTACACAATGGAATTTTACTCATCCATAAAGAAGAACAAAATCATGTTCTTTGCAGGGAAATGGATGCAACTGGAAAACATTATGTTAAGTGAGATTAGCCAGTTACAAAGAGTAAAGAAGCATATGTTCTCCCTAATATGCGGATGTTAGGGAGAAGATGGGGCATAAGAGGGTCTCCAGATGAAAAAGTAGAGACCCTCGATAAACAAAGAAGTTGATTTAACTGAAGGGAATGGACGGGGGGTGGGGAGGGGAGAGCATCCTAAGGCACATGATGTACTTACACAATTATATCAAGATCACTCACTGAACTGAACTTGAGAGGGAGGGAGGGCGGGGAGCAGGTGGGAATTGGGGAAAGGGTCAGATGAGAAATGTGTGCACATTTGTCTTTATCAATTTGTACCTAAAATATATATATATATATATTATATATATATATATACACACACACACAAAGCACAAATTATTACAATAGAAATCTGTGCCTCCGATGCAGCTGACATTTTTTTTTTTTTTTTGGTCACATGCATCAAAGACCCCACTTCTCCTGAGCTGAGATCCCCCTCTTTGGCAACTCCTCTGACCTCTTCTGGGGACACGGGGCTTTAACTCCACCTGCACATCCTCCCAGGGACACAGATGATGTGTGGATCAGTCACTGGGTTGCTCCCAGATACACAGCAGGGGCTTCAGATAGTCTTTTTTAAGTTGCAGGTGCGTCGATAGCCAACGCTTTGTGGGGGGCTGTTTTACAGGACACATTGTCCTTGGACAATAATAAAGCTAGAGGCCTCAGTGCACACTGGTATAAACATGCTGGAGGGCTGAGCTTCCCAGGAGCCACGAGGGCAGTCACATCTCTGGCTCCCTGGGGTGGCTTTGTTTACCACGCAGTAACACTAAAGCCTTAACTGAAGCCCTTGGAAACATAGGAAGAAATATGAGGGCATTTTCTGGATGGCCTACCACTTTCATTAAATTCCTTGGCCAATACTGTAATTGAAAATAGGAAGAGCCAGGTATAGCAGGACATGCCTGTAATCCCAGTACTTGGGAGGCTGAAACAGGAGGATCACAGGTTCCAGGCCAGCTTCAGCAACTTAGTGAGTCCCTCAACAACTTAGCAAGACCCAGTTTCAAAAAGCAAAAATAAATAAATAAATAAATAAATAAATAAATAAATAAAAAGGGGTGGGGGTGTAGCTCAGAGACAGAATGCCCCTGGGTTCAATCCCTAGTACCAAAAGAGAGAAAGAGAGAGAGCTATATTTCTTATTGGCAGAATAGGGAGGAATTTGCAGGCTCTGAAACTCCATCTGTTCTTCCTGGCTAAATACCTCAGGGCAAGTAGATTAACATTAAGGAGGTATACAAGGAAACCTGAATGGTTACATAAATAAGACCAAAAAGAATCTATGGAAGACATATGCTAGCTGCTATCTAATCTCACCTGGCTTCTACCACTTTGGTGGGCATTAATAACCAATATCCTTGTTCTGATTAGGGACCTTGTATGATTAACCTGGTTGTTAGATTTGTGTCTTCCAGATTTCATCAGTTCTCAGACAAGCAGATGCTCACCAGTAGTTTCAATCCATCCCAGACCCAGAACCTGGACTACCAACCCCTTCACATCAAGCTGCAAGAGACCTTAGAACCTCCAGAGAGGTAAAATAGCACATCAACCCAAAGCAGCTACAAGATGATAGGAATCTCTGCACCCTTTTCCCATAAGAATAAGAGTAATAAGCCTGGCACGGTGGCACACACCAGTAATCCCAGTACTTGAGAGGCTGAGACAGGAGGATTGCATGTTCAAGGCCCGTCTCAGCTATTTGGTGAGACCCTGTTTCAAAGTAAGAAATAAAAGGGCCAGGGGTATAGCTTGGAAGTAGAACGCCCTGGGGTTCAATCCCCAGTGCCAAAGAGGAGAAGGAAGGAAGGAAGGAAGGAAGGAAGGAAGGAAGGAAGGAAGGAAGGAAGGAAGGAAGGAAGGGAGGGATAAAATCTCTCAAAGGGAATGAAATGGGACAAAATGGTGGATAAACTCTCAGGCCTTAGTTCATAATCTGTTGCTAGAAGTCTTTTACTCCTCCTCCACTCTTATGATGTACAGATGTACCCTTTCTTACCTCCTATTCTTGTGTAGTGTGTGCATTTGTGTGGTGCAGGGGATTGGACCCAGGGGCATTCTGCCTCTTAGTTATACCCCCTGACATTTTTTCATTTTTTATTTATTTTGAAACTGAGTCTTACTAAGTTGCTGAGGCTGGCCTCTTACCTAAGATCCTCCTATCTCAGCCTCCCAAGTACTGGGAGTACAGTCATAGGCCTCTACCAGCTCTTACTTGCTATTATTAATCAAATCAACCATAAACAGGCATAGGATGATGCAAGGAAGTATCATAAACTCTTGAGCCAAAATCATAATCTGCTATCTGATAAAAATCTTTCACTCTTCAACTTTAATTCATAATTTATTGCCCCCTAAAATATTCCACTCAGGAGCCTTAATTCATAATCTTTACTTGTTAAGTCTTTTACTATTCCCCAACTGTCACAATGTATGGAAGGGGTGTCTTTTCCTACCCTTCTATTCCTAATCAAGTCAACCATAAATGCCAGGTATAGGGTCAAGTGATACTACAAGAGTCTTTTGCAAGAAAGAAACTCTTTAAAGATATTACAGAAGGACGAGTTGGTACATACCTGCAATCCCAGTACTTGGAAGGCTGAGACAGAAGAGTTGCAGCAGGTTCAGGGCCAGCTTCAGCAACTTAGCAAGGCTCTTGGTAATTTAGTGAGACCCTGTCTCAAAATAAAAAATAAAAAGGACTGAGGGTGTGGCTCAGAGGCAGAATGTCGCTGGGTTCAATTCCCAGTACCAAAAATAAAAATAAAAAAGGCCAAGTGTGGTGGCTCATATATGTAATCCCAGTGCATACTTGGGAGGTTGAGATAGGAGGATCTGGGTTCGTGGCCAGTCTCAGCTACTTAGTGAGGCCTACCACAACTTAGTGAGACTCTGTTTCAAAATAAAAAAGACTGGGGGTGTGGCTCAGAGGTAAAATATGTCCCTAGGTTCAATCTCCAATACAAAAAATATATATTTTTATAAAATATTATAAAAATATTATAAAAATATAAAAATTATAATTATACATTATCGTTAAAATTATATAAAATCTTATATACATATATTGTAAGAATATCAGACCCTTCCCCACTCCTAGCCATTCCGTAAGAGGCTAGCTCATTCCTTTGGGAGCAGGGGCAATCTGTATTCTCTCAATCTGTGTTGTCCTCCTTCTAGAACTGAAGTCCCCTCTTCCCCCCTTTTATTTTCCTGATTAAAGTTTTGCCTATATATTCCTGCTCACTCTATGCAGATTCCGTTTCTACCCCCAGTCAAAAGCTCCCCTCCCTGGTATCCATCTTATAGGGCTGACTTCAGCTGACCCCAGAAGAAACTGGAACACGTGTCCCGTCCTCCTTTTCCTCCCTCTGCTCCTGGAAAAACAGGGCTGCACAGCAAACCTGGTGAAGGTCCTGCTGCTGCCTCTTAGCCTCTGATGCTTGGCTCACTTGCAGCTGTCCTGTAAAACTGAGTCATGGTGTTTATTTCACAGAGGTGTGGTGAGGATGAGAAAACATGAGAAGCCCTTCGCCAACTTCTGGTCACGCACTGTGCTCCTGGGATCCAGGGCTCCCCTCCGTTCCTGATTCAATAAACTGGTCAATGGGACAGGTCTGGACAGTTTTCTTGAATGCATCATTTTCTCTTTTTACATTATTACTTGCCAATATTTGAAAATAAAGGTTTCGCACATTAACAGAAATCAGATTTTCAGCTTTCCAGTGTCACCAGAAGAGATCCGAGGGGTTCCCAGAGAGTAAGGAAAGAAACCTCATCTCAGGCCAAGTGGGGTCCTTTGCACACGCGCTGCCAAAGGATCTCAGAGTGTACCAGAGACAGAGATTTACTTAGGACAGCAGACACATGTTCGAGGGAGAATGTGGGCTACCTCGAGAGCAAGAGTCAGGGACCCCTTGGCCTGGGGTGTTTATATCTATAGAGGGACAGTAGCTAGGGACTGGCTTAGAGGTGGAGTTCCACGATTTCCTGTTAATTCCTCTAGCACTTGCTTGGGCATTACTCTCACTTCATGTTTTGGTTCTGCACAAATTGCTTGTTTTGCATTTCAGTGGTTCACAGGTGTTACCTGCATTCCAACAGTTCGAAGGTGCTTCTCTTTTGAGACTCGGTATATCTTTCTCTGCACCCCCAAATTCCTATGTCATCTTATACAACTGGAGAACTGGCAACATTGACCAACATCCCCCCAGAGCAAGCTGACGTGGGCGGCCGCGTTCACAGTCCCTTTTGTTAAAGGGTAATTTTGAAGTAAAGGTGAAAATTGTGACTCTCAAATAGACATAAAAATGAACACACATTAAAGATTTTATTTAACTTTAATGAGGAACATGGTGAGCTGTTACAGGAGTTCTCAAGAAAATCTAAAGATCAGGAACATTGAAATAAATGTGCCAGAACTGGGAAGGGAGTCGGCTTGTCTGAGGAGAAGGGTCGATTGGTGAAGGGCCCGGAGCAGCTCCCAGTGGGGGACAGAGGGGAACACAACTTGCGATCAATGAGGTCCTTGGCTTATGTGATAGAAAAGAATTTCAGCATGAGTCACTCCGAGACACAGAGGTTTATTTAAGAAAGTAAGAAATACACATTCGAAGGAGAAGGTGGGACATCTCAAAAGTGACAGAGGCCCATTTGGGAGTACAGGCTCTTCTTTTATAGGGGACTTTCATGAGGGGTGGGCAGGAGGAGGCATGTGAGGTTGACATCAGTCCAAAGTCACAAGATGACTCAGGGTGTTTGAGTTACATCCTAGGTACTGACTAGGTCCTTCACAGTCTTATCAGTAGGCATCCATTTTATTTAAACTGCTCAAGGACAGCCAACAGTACCCGAGGAGGTGGCCTTTTCCCTTAGATTATTTACTGGTGGGATGGCTAACCGTGCCCAGGGAGATTCCTCTTTTGTGTGACTTCTGTTGTCTGATCTGAGGCAGCAGCGCTCAGAGTAATAAGTGAAGACTTCTAAATTCCTCAGAAACTCCAGGACTTAATAGGTCTGGCTATTAAGTAAGGGTATGAGGGAATTTTGCCACAGGCTTCCATATTAAAGTTACATTTTTCTTAATTCTCTCTTTTTGTCTCCTTTCTACATATTTATTTTTCTTCTATCCTGAACCTCCACTAAATAGAATTTGTCTACATCTATATAGTCAAGAGCTATTTTGTACTACTATCATTTGTCTAGCACTTACAGAGTTGTAAAATAACTCCCATAGAATCGAAGTCAGCTGCCCAGAGGTTGTCTATCTGGAGTACAGACACCAAGGAATGTCATCTCCCCTAGAAGCACACATTTTCCCCTACACTTCTATTCCCTATTGTCCTAATGTCACCAGACAGACGTTTTCTTGGTTCTTGTGTTCCCAACAAAAATACTTCAGTGGAAACATGAATAGGATAAACATAAATGGCTTACTTAGTGACGTGTGAGTCCTGAGAGAGACGGTCATGTTAGGTGGGTGAGAGTACAGTGCACCCCAAGGAGTTATGGGGCGGGCGGTCCTATGAGTGGAGTGGAGGCATCATGGGGTCTCCACATGGTGGGCTTTTCTATGCAGTCTGGAAACCTTCCCCCTCATGCAGTATGCGTTTGAGCTGGTTACCGATGGTTTATGCACCAGAGCTTAGTGTGCCTGAGCCAGAATTCACCATGTTGGAAAGTTTCCCTTGGTGCCTAAGCAAATCCACAGTGTGGGGAGGCAGCAAAACTGCAACGTAAATGATATTATAATGGCATGGTAATTGCCAGTTTGCCTTTGGGTGAGCTTGGGGGTTGTAGCACATGCATTAAGTCCAGCCAAACTGATGTTCAGCTTCCTGATATCGCTGCAGTTTTGTAACTGAGGCTAGACAGGGAATCTCTCTATCTCCTCTGGTGAGGGCTAGCCTGACTCCCTCGTGGATCCATCCTGCCCCTCCCCTGCCCTGCTCCTCTCTAGCCTAAGAGCCTAACACTAATATGGACTGCCTGGCCTCTGAAAGGATGTCTTCCCCATTCAAATGCCAGGAAGCGGTTACTTCGCTTGTTTTCATTCAGCTTCTCCAATTATAAAATGTGGAGGTTGGACCAGACCATCTCAATCCCCACCATACCCCTTCTTTACAATTTCTTACCACTGCTCCCATCCAATCTCCTATGCCTACGACCTCCACAAACTGCTCATCATTGCTCAACCATTCAGACCCTTATCAGTGAGGCACAACTACCTTGTGCTAAAGTGTTAATGGGTGATGTTTCACTAATATAATTTATCAACATCTTTTTGTGTGTGTGGTACTGGGGATTAAATCCAGGGGCATTCTACCTCTGAATTATATCCCCAGATTTTTTGTTTTGCTTTTGAAACAGGGTCTCCCTAGGTTGCTGAGAGTCTCACTAATTGCAGAGGCTGTCCTCCAACCTGCGATTCTCCTGTCCCAGCCTCAAGTACTGGGATTACAGGCATGCACCACCATGCTTTGCTCTCAACATCTACTTCTACAGTGTCAGTTACCTTCCCAAATTTAGACAGGGACCAGAACAGGGGACAAAATGGCAGATAAACTCTCAGGCCTTAATTCATAATCTATTGCTAATTTCTTTACCTAATCTCCAACTCTTACAATGTATGGAATATGCCTCTTACTCTCCTGAAACAGAACCCCCTTGAAATTCAGAGTTCCAAATTATCTTAACTTTCAAACTTTCTCATACTGAGAATGGAGGCTGAGGGGCTGGGCCCCTGGCCCTGTGGACCCATGGTAAACTGACCACAACATGCTTCTGATTAACACAGCCTAGTTAGATCTACAGATGTGTATTTCCTGCCTCAGGCCCATTCTACCCCCTCTCCTCATAAAAGTTTTCCATGCCTGCTGGGTGTGGCGATGCATGCCTATAATTCCAGTACTTGGGAGGATGAGACAGGAGGATCACAAGTTCAAGGCCAGCTTTAGCAACTTAGTAAGACCCTGTTTCAAAATAAAAAATAAAATAGGGCTGGAGGTATGGCTTGAAGGTAGGAAGCCCCTGAGGTTCATTCTCTCTACAGTCTGCAAAGATGGAACTCTGAGAAAGGACTCTTCAATTTTCCTGGAAGCTGGCCTTAAAAAAGTACCCAGTTTTTTGCCTCCTGAGTTTTGGTGGGGTACAAAGAGCAGTCAAGATTTTCCTCCCCAGTTTCACTTTGATTTTCAATCAAAACAACACATGCACACCCCTCCCCACCCTCCTCACTCATACACACACACACACACACACACACACACACACACACACGAGTGCACACGTGCACTGGTAGCCTTAAGTCTCAGCTTTGAAATTTTCTTTTCTATGGAGTTTTTGATAACCCTTCCAAATAGACTATTCTTTATACTCTCCCAGATCTTTGCCCATTTTTCCATATAAGTTTCCATGATAGAGCTTATACTTGCCACTAAGGTAAAGTGTATGAGGTGATCTTGGAGCCTCAAAAGGCCAGGTGAGATAAACAGGAAACCCAGAAAGAAGATGAAAGGAATTTAGAGTAGAATCAGAAAGTAAATGACTTGTTCAACTACATCCGTTCAATGAGGAGTGCTGGTAAACAAGACATGCAAATGTAATGATAATGGAGTGGACTTATACTCATGTAGGTCCAAGTCAGCTGTGAGGATCTGGGAATGTGTAACTTGAATCAAGAGGATACTGGTTGCAAGTGCACCTCTAGGAGGGCATGGCTGTTAGTCAGCTTTGCATTGCTGTGACCAAAATACCTGCCATGCACAACTTAGAGGAAAGGTTTATTTTGGCTGTTTCAGAGGTTCAGTCCATGGTCAGCTGGTTTCCGTGCAGAAACATTATGGCAGCAGGGCATGGAGGAGGGAAGTTGCTCAACTCATGGGGAGTGGGAGCAGGGACAAAATAGACGCCAGGGCACATCCCACTGACCTACTTCCTCCAGCTCAGCTCTACCCCCAGCAGTTCATTCAGCAACTAGTCACTGCCTAAAAGCCCCCCTCCTGAAGCCTGCTACATCAGGGACTGTGCTTTCCATACATGGGATTTGGGGTAACATTACAGATCCAAACCATAACAAAATCCCTACAGGAATAACCCTTATAACGGAGACTGTTTATCCCTCTTTATCATGAAACGAATCACCCTGGGTATGTGTCCCAGGTCTTATGCCTGGCTCACAGTCCCTGGTGTATATAATCTCCAATCACTGAGAAGAGAATCCCAACTCACCTGGAATGGTAAATTGTTTCTTTAGTTGGTGCTATGGTTTTGAGTATTTGTGTCCTTCCAAAAATCTTATTAAACTTAATCTCCAATGTAGTGATATGAGAAGTCCCATGGGGCTTTGGGGCCTTTTGAGGTGATTAGGTCAGGAGAGCCCTGCCCACGTGAGTGGGGATGAGTGTCATTACAAAAGAAGTGGAAGGGAGTGCCCCAATCTGTTTGCCCTTCTACTCCTTCCTCTATGTGAGGACCCTGCAAGAAAGCCCTCGTGAAGCAGAATAGCCCTCGCCAGACACTGACTCTGCTGGTAACTTCATCTTGGACTTTCTAGTCTTCAGAATTATAAGAAACAGATTTCTATTACTTATAAATTACACAGTCTAAGACATTTTGTTATAACTACAGGAAGGAATTAAGAAAATTGGTGAAGATCTTCAACCTCTGAAAAACTCAAAAGAATAGGAAATGTAGTAATTCAAACTCTAATATTTTACCTAAAATCTGGGAGTAATCTGTGAAAACTGGTATTTGAAGTATTTGTAATCCTTAAGAATTTTGCATTTTAGAGTCCATCAGATTCATCTTATGACTCCAAGTTTACAAGTGTACTTTGATTTTTAAGTTGAAAGGTGTTACAGTTTGAATACAGAATGTTCCCTGGGAAAACTTAGTATTGGCAATGTAGAAATGTTCAGAGGTGAAATAAATGAGTCAGGAATCTAATCTCAGATAAAGCCATTGATGTATTAATAATCTGAGTGGTAACACAGGCAGGTAGGACGTGGCTGCAGGAGGAGGTGATTTACTGGGGGCACGGCTTTGAGAACTATCTGTTCCTGACCACTCTGTTTCTCTCTCTGTGACCATTATACTTCTGCTTTGGAATTGGCCAAGCATGGACTGACCTCTGAAACTATGAGCTCCAAATAAACCTTTCTTCCTCTAAGTTGTGGTTGTCGGGTATTTTGGTCATGGAGACAGGAAAGTGTCTAAAACAAAAGGTATGAGAATTTCAGGAAGTGTATAAATAGTATTATGATTAAAAGATTTAAGGATCACTACCTACAAAACCAATGTATTAACTTTTCCAGAATTTTTAAGTACTTAATAAGCGTCTTATTATCCAGGTAGCTGTTAAACCTAAGGAATTTATTAAATTTTAGTGCAGTTTAAAACATCTAAAGAAACTTAAGTCACTCAATTATAAGAACCTCTTAAAAGCATTTGCAAAATCCACTAGATTTATAAATAATTAATTTGTGGGTTGAATTTAAAAGCTTAAAATTAGTTATATTTATTAGTTTAATATATTATATAATTTGAAGTTTTACATACTCCAGAAATCTAAAAATCTGTATTGAAATACAATAATGACTATTTATATCAGTTTCCTGCCATTAAACTAAGAATTTATTGAGAAGTGCCATCTTCTTCCTTACAGCCCCATTGCTTAGCACAAGAATGGCCAGAAGAGTAGGTCACTCATGATAACATCATCAGCTGATATTTAATGAGTACTTGCTTCGTGCTGGGCACTGTGATAGTGCTTTATATATATGATCTCAAGGAATCCTCACCACAACCCATTTATACTTGAAGGAGGGAATGGCAATGACCCAGAAAGGCTCAAAAACTCCCAAGTTCACACAGAGGGAATGCAGGGCTTAACTCCAGGCTCTTGGACTCCAGGACTATACCACTCCTTAATCCTTACCCTGTTGGCTGAATGGACAGAATTCTTTAAAGATGGGATTGCAGCAGTTTCATGACCTGCAATAACAATATGCAGTGAGAGATCGAATGTGAACTGTTCAAAGCGGACAGATGACCAGACTAGGGATATAGGATCCAGGTGGAGATTTCTGGACTACTTGAGAAAAGTAAACAAGCTTTTAAGCTTCCTTAAAAGGCAGAAAACATGAAGATTCTGGAGGAAAGAAGTTTGGCTTCATTTAAAAGGCTTATGATCCAGGTATGATGGCTCTTGCCTGTAATCCCAGCTACTTGGGAGGCTGAAGGAGGATCGAAAGTTTGAAGCCAGTCTGAGCAACTCAGTGAGACCCTATCTCAAGAAAACAACAACAACAACAAAAAAAAAAAAACAAAAGCAGGTATGGGTATAGTTCAGTAGTAGAACACCCCTGGGTTCAATCCCCACTATTGCTCAATTGATCAATAGACTAGGAGAACTGCTGCCTAATTCACTGAATTCTGCAGCAGCTCTTCTGGACAGCAGTGCTTCTTACATTTAATGTGCACACAGATCTCCAACAGACCCAGCTAAAACACATGCCTAGGAGTCTGTACTTCTAACAACCTCCCAGGGGATGAGGATGCTGCTGAACTGTGGAGTACACTGTTGCCCACTTTGGGACAAAAAGATTCTAGAACATGCAGAGAGAGTATATGGAGAACTCAGCTACAACATTCACGTACCTTTCTCTGTAAATTACTATAACTGGACAAGGTTTTATTGACCTTCCTGTCACAGAGACGAGGGAGCTGACATCCAGTGGAGAATAGTGACCAACCTTGGGTCCCTTAGTTTGGTGAAGTGGCTTCACCACAAATTATGAGTTTTTTTTTTTTTTTTTTTTTTTTTTTGCGGTACTGGGGATTGAACTCAGAGGCATTCTACCTCCGAGCTATACCCCCAGCCCTATTTTTTATTCTTTATTTTGAAACCGAGTCTCACTAAGTTGCGGAGTGCCTCACTAGGTAGCTGAGGCTGGCCGCGAACCCGGATCCTCCAGTCTCAGCCTCCCGAATGCTGG
>PVLC010045818.1:0-11656 GCA_004027655.1 Graphiurus murinus | reverse complement strand
GCGGTACTGGGGATTGAACTCAGGGGCATTCTACCTCCGAGCTATACCCCCAGCCCTATTTTTATTCTTTATTTTGAAACCGAGTCTCACTAAGTTGCGGAGTGCCTCACTAGGTAGCTGAGGCTGGCCTCGAACCCGGATCCTCTGGTCTCAGCCTCCCGAATGCTGGGATTACAAGCGTGCGCCACCACGCCCGGCTTCTTTCCTGTTTTGTTTTGTTTTTATTTTTGGTAGTGCTGGGGATTGAACTCAGGGGCATTTTATTCCCAGCTACACCCCCAGCCCTTTGTATTTTTTTTGAAACAGGGTCTCACTAAGTTGCTGAAGGCCTCGCTAAGTTGCTGAGGCTAGCCTCAAACCTGCGATCCTCCTGTCTCAGCCTCAAGTACTGGGATCAAAGTCGTGTGCCCCAGATCTACCCATCTGTAACCCCCCAGCCCCACTCCCGAGTTCAGGGAGTACTCCAGGTTAGGACTTGAAGTTCTTGCTCTCCTTCTTCTCCTTCTGTGAAATGCTTTCTAGTTTTTCATTAAAATGTGGCCCGGGGTTAACCTGGAAATGCTTCATAAAGAATGGACTTCATCAGAAATATCTTCCTACCCAGTGTAAGGGAATGTCTGGAGCCCAAAGAATATAAGTGCAAACATAGACTTTGGTACGTCTGTGGGGGAAAAGGGGATTGATGTGAACTCATACTTTTAGGTTGAACAATAGATTGAATACTTCTGTTTTCAACAATAATGGACTTTTTGTGTATTATGGAAAGTATGTCTTTATCCAGAGATGCTAGATAAAGTCTAACACAGGCAGAGCTGCATTTGCAAAAAAGTAAGGAGCATCGGAAGGGTCAAAAAGGAAGCAAGCTGTGAGCCGGCCTGAGCTGCCTCTGGGACTACTGGGTGGGGGAGGGGAGGGCAGTTGGCCGGGTTGGGGTGTCAGCCTGGGAATCTGGGTGGTTAGGGTTTAGGGGCCAGCAGGCACACAAGAGGAGGCCTGGGGCTTAGGAGGGAAGGAAGTTGGAGTTGAGACTCTAGAGCAAGGATGGACTTGCTCACAGGAGGTGACAAGGAGGCTTAACATCAAGAAAAGGTGCTTCCTTACAGTCTATAGTCACACATGTGCACTCACATGCATTTTATATTTAAGTTTATATTGTTAGTGTGGTCTAGGACACACCCCACCAAGAAATGATTGCAAAATGCTGCCACTGGTTGGTAATATCCTTGGGGCACCTGGTTGAAATAAAATTAAAATCTTTCTGGGAGGCCACAGCCTCATCTCAGGACCTCTTATCTACCCACATATAAAGTCCCAGCTGAAGATTAATTTATAATTAAAAACTACCAAACACATGTAGAAACAATTAAAAAAAAGAGCAAGCAAAACAAAAAGCAATATTAAAGCCAGGCATACTGTTACAAACCTGCAATCCCAATACTTGGGAGGCTGAGACAGGAGGATTACCAGTTCCAGCAACTTAGCAAGACCTTGTTTCAAAAAAGAAATAAAAATGGCTGTGGTTAGGGTTAATTGGGAACTATAAAAACAAGGTAGAATGAAGGTGTTGGATATAATTGTATATAAGATGGAGAGGGATGGGCAGATCTTCAGGAATTTGGGGGGAGAAGAGTCACAATATTGATTGCTTTGGGAATTCATGAAAGCAAGCTTGATTATTAAAATATGTAAGGGTTATTTCTTAAGAAGAGAAACAGTATGTATGACTTCCAAATCAGTAGAGAAAATACCATTGAAAATATATATGTATATGTGTGTATACACACACACACAAACACACACATAAATATACACACACACAATCCATACAATAGATTAAGAAGAGGAAATAGAAGCAGAGAACAGTTAGGTTGAGTATAAAGTGTACAACAAGATGACTGAAATAAATCCAAGTAAAGCAGAACTCAGAATAAGCAAAATTAAAGTCTTTTTTAGAAAGACAGATTGGCAGTCATACTGAATTATAAAAACCTAACTATATGCATTAAAGACAGAGACACATTTAAAATATAAGGACAAATAAATGTTTGTGGGAAATACCTGCAAAATAGTAGCCCAAAGAGAGTGATGTAGTTATATTAAGAATAGACAAGGTTGTCTTTCAAGCAAAAAGGTTTGTTGGGGGGAAAAATAAGTCACTAAGAGAAGATATGAAGGAACAACACACTGGAAAGATATAATTATCACTCACAGGCATCTAAACATAGTGTCAAATTATATGAAGCAAGAAACTGACAATTCCGTAGTCACAGAGGGAGAGTTTAACACAGCTTCTTTAGTAACTGCTGGCCAAACAGGACGAAAAGAAAGGGCACAGAAGATCTGAGCCACGCGCGAGCGAACTCGATCAAAAAGACCTATGTAGAGAATGCACATCTTTTCCCCCAAGAACACAAGACACACTTTCCACAAAATCACACAGTAGGGCACAAGGCAATTCTTGATTTGCGACGAATAATCGAACAGACTTCATTCTTGAGCATTCTGTTAGACAGCGGCAGCAATTCAAACCTCACCATATACCTGGGAAAACAATTTTAGCCTTTTAAATAATTCATGAGTAAAGAAATGCCTGAGTGGCGAGTCTGAGAACATATTGTTAATATTAATAAGAAAGTAAACTTCTATTCACTGGACACCTAGGAAAATGCAGATGTGAGCCGGGTATGGTGGCACACGCCTGTAATCCCAGTCCTTGGGAGGCAGAGACAGGAAGATCATAGCTTCAAAGCCAGCCGTGGTATATTAGTGAGACCCTGTTTCAAATTAAAAAATAAAACAGGGCTGGGGGTGTGGCTCAGAGATAGAATGCCCCTGGGTTCAATCTCTAGTCACACACACACACACACACACACACACACACACACACGCACACCCGCACACAAATGTAGATGTGAAGGTAACAGCCAAAATTGTAAAGGTTCCTAGGAATAAATCTCTCAAAAGATGTGCCAAACTTTTATGTGCGAAATTTTAAAAAAAATCTTGAAGATCTAACAAAATGGAAAGATGTACAATATTGATAGATTTGTCTAATTGATTTCTTGATATGTTAATTTTATGCAATTTATAATTTGAGTGTATTCTTACTAAAATTCAAGTTACAATTTTTTTTTTTTACGTTCTTAGGCTGATTCTAATTGTATAAGGTGCAGCGAAGAACCAAGAACATCAGAGAATTTTTGAAGATGAATCTCAACATACACCCGACCACCACAGCCAAGATTCATACTAGAGTTAGGAGAGTGATATTAGCCCAGGGAGAGAGAGTCTAGAACCAGGGCTGCTCAGATATGGAAATTTATATATAGCAGGGATGTCATTTCTAATTAATGGAGAAAGAAGGACTTTCAGAAGCAGCATTGGAACAACTGGCTATCCACCTGGAAAAAATAAGTTAGATGTGTACATCAAACCATATTTAAATGGATTAAAGGCATACCTATGAAAACGTATGGCTTTAAAAGTTTTGGAAGAAAATGAATGAGAATGTTCTTATGATCTCAGGGTAGGCCAAGATTTGTTAAACACAACACCAGAAGCACAAACCATAAATAAAAAGACATACGTTTGACTGCATTAAAATATTTTTAAAAACTTCCTTTGTACATTAAAGATATCTTAAGCTGGGTGTGGTGGCGCATGCTTGTAATCCCAGCATTTGGGAGGCTGAGACCAGAGGATCCGGGTTCTCGGCCAGCCTCAGTTGCTTAGTGAGGTCTTCTGCAACTTAGTAAAACCCTGTTTCAAAATAAAGAATAAAAAATAGGGCTGGGAGTATAGCTCTGAGGTAGAATGCCCCTGAGTTCAATTCCCAGCACCACAAAAAACAAAAACAAAAACAAAAAAAAAATATCTTAAACAAAGTGGAAAGAACAAATCTTAAACTTAGAGAAAGAATCTGGCATGCACATAACCAAGAAGGAATTTGGCCCAGAATTTATAAATAGCTCTGATGCAAAGGGCCAAAGGGTATGAATGGGTTCTCCTCGGAAAAGGACACCAATGGCTTCAAAACATATGTAACCAATGTAATATAAATTTAACAGAAAGGGTCCACTTTCATTACAGAGCAAAAAGGAAACAAGATCTGGCTATGCTAAGATCTGCAGAGGAAAGTGTAGTGTACATGCACTTTGGAGGGAAGAATGGCGATATCTCGTGACGCTGTCATCAACACAGTTTATGATGGAGAAAACGTGGAAGGAAGCTTAAATGCCCAGGTGTGGGATCTCGCTGAGGGCATACATAGGACCTCAAAAATATCATAAATCTTTCATTTTCAGGAATAAATTGCATACTGGTGTGTTCAGTTCTATCATCTTCTGTACTTATTTTTCTAAGCCTAAAAATTTCCTAATTAAAAATTTAGTTGGGTGAGGATGATGTGTATAAAGCCACCCACCCATAACTGATGTGACTGCCAGTTGGTATAGCCATTTCTAAGGGAAAATTAAAGCCTCATGTGGGACTGGGGATGTGTCTTAGTGGTAGAGTGCTTGCCTAACGTGTAAGACTCTGGGTTCAACCCCCAGTACCGCAAAGAAAAAAGAAAAAAAAAAGTAAGACTTTTTTTGTGTGTGTGATGAGGATTGAACTCAGGGGTATTCTACCCCTGAGTTATAATCCCAGCCCAATTTGATTTTTTATTTGGAAACAGAGTCTCCCTAAATTGCTGAGCACGTCACCAAGTTGCTGAGACCTGCAGTCCTCCTTGCTCAACCTCCCAAGTTCTGAGGTTACAGGCACACATGTTTTCAGCCTCCTGGGTGGACTTGGGCAAAGTTGGATAAGAGCCCAGGCATGGGCCACAGGTGCTCTCCTACACTGCAGGTGGGAATACAGATTGAGGACACCTGGGAGTGAATTTTGGCAACATTTAACAAAATTGGAAATTCCCCTTGACCTAGCACAGTTGTCTCCAGGTATTTATTCTAAGAAAGTAAACAATCTTAAAAGAAGAGTGTATTGACACTAAATTACAGCATAGCAATTTCAGTTTTGTTTGTAATATTAGTAATAAAAAATAAGCAACCTAAATGGCTAATACTATCTACTTGATTCTGACCTGTGGTACAGGTGTAGGAAGATGCTGCTGAAAATTGTTAGGGTTGTAAAACTGTTGGCAAAATAAAAGCTAAACTAAAGTTGTGAGCCGGGCGTGGTGGCGCACGCTTGTAATCCCAGCATTTGGGAGGCTGAGACCGGAGGATCTGGGTTCGCGGCCAGCCTCAGCTACCTAGTGAGGCACTCCGCAACTTAGTGAGACCCCGTTTCAAAATAAAGAATGAAAAATAGGGCTGGGGGTATAGCTCGGAGGTAGAATGCCCCTGAGTTCAATCCCCAGTACCGCAAAATAAATAAATAAATAAATAAAATAAAGTAGGGGACAAAAACGTAGGAAGAATACGTCATTAACAATATCTTTTTTAAGCTGGGCGTGGTGGTGCACACTTGTAATCCCAGTACTTGGGAGGCTGAGATAGGAGGATCGCAGGTTCCCGACCAGGCTCAGCTACTTAGGGAGACCCTGTTTCCAAATAAAGAATAAAAAATAGGGCTGGGGGTGTAGCTCAGAGGTAGAATGCCCCTGGGTTCCATTTCTAGTACCACAAAAACAAAACAAAACAAACAAAAAAGTCTTATTCATGAACTTAAGTCAATATAGCAAAATGCTAAGGGAAGTAACTTCCAAATGGATTACAGATGACTTCGTGGTCTTCTAGAATTCTTTGCCTTTTCCAAAAATGTTTCTGTGGGTGTAGGTATGATTATTATATTACTAGGAGAGGTTCTCCTTCGCTGAAATAATTTAAGCAGGCCTGATGAAAATCCCCCCAGGGCACCTATAGAGCCAAATCCTGCAGATTGAGCTTGTGCTTTGAGAAGTCTAACCAAGTCTTCGACTATCACAGAATCCGGCGAAGAGCGAAGACTGGGCTTCGCCGTGACGTCACCGCGGGCAGCCTGGGTTTGGGTTTGGGGATGGAGAAGGGGCGCGCCCTCTCGGAATCTGGCTTCGCCTCCGTTAAATGGGCATACGCGGCGGGGTGGCCTGGTTCCCGGCTTCCTTTCGAGGGTCAGCGGGCCGCGGTCCCGCGTGCGAGCGCGGTTTGCAAAGCGCCAAGCGCTGGGCGTTCCGCGGGGGTTGCTGCCGCCGCCGCCCTGCCGCAGCCGCGACGCGAACTTGGGGCGCGCGGGGGCGCCGGGGCGGGGACGGGGGCGCCCCCGGAGCTGCCGCCCGCTTCCGCCGCCTGCGGGGGTTCCCCGGGGCGGGCGCGCAGGGAAGTCCCCGGGTCGCGGGTACTTAGGCGGGCGCGGCGCCCGCGCGCACAGTGGCCCGCAGTCCCCAGCGCCGCGCGCGTCCCGCTCCAGCCATGTCGCGCGGCCTCCAGCTCCTGCTCCTGAGCTGCGGTAGGGCCCCCCGCGCCGGGCGCCCCGCTTTCTCGCGACACCCCATCTTGCCGCCGGCTCGCTCACCGCAGTCTCTCTCACTCTCTTGCAGCCTGCAGCCTGGCGCCCGCCACGCAGGAGGTGAAGGTGGCGTGCTCCGAGACCGCCGACCTGCCCTGCACCGCCCCCTGGGACCTGCAGGTCTCCTACGCCGTCTCCTGGGCCAAGGTAAGCGCGGCGAGGTCCCTCCGGAGGCGGCGGCTCCCCGGAGCACCCCTCATCCTGACGCGTCCTCCCGACCTCCTCCAACCCCAGCGACCTCAGTCTCCCCCAGAGGTGGCCGGGAATGAATGATTCCAGTGAGACATTTTGGAAAGGCAGAGAGCCTCAGATTTGGCTTAATCCTGGAGGCCACCTGTGGCTGTGGCCAGTAGGCCACGAGGGAAGCTGCAGGGGCCTGGATTTGGGTGTTGGACAGGAGGGATTTCTTGTGTCTGGTGATTGGGAAGCCCACGATCACGGGGGGGGGGGAGGGGGCAGCTTGGGTTGTTTCAGAGGCAGTGCTTATCCGAGGTCGCCCCCCTTCTGGGACCCTCTCAGCCCCCTTCCCCACCTCTGCTTCTCCATCCTCCGGGAGCCAGGAAAGCGGTCCAAGCCAGGAGGGTGTCCCTGAGGGTGCAGGAGCCAGAGCCACATGCTAAGAACGTGAGGCTCCGCCTTCGGTGAGAGAAATGAGTTGCCAGAGGCTTTTCAAAGGTTTCCTTTCAACGAGAACATTCTCGGATTCTAAGATTGCAATTCCCGTGGCATTCAGAAGCCCAGCAGCCCAGGGTTTGGGAGTGAAGGTCCTTTGCCCGCCTTGTGTAAATGTGGCTACTACCACCACAGTGCCTCCATTTTAAGCCAAATGAATGTGAGATCCCAGCCCTGGGCTCCCTGATTTGCTGTCTTAAGGTGGAGGAAATCTCTGTGTGTTCGTAGCTTTCCACAAGCTGCAGGGTTTTTCTTCAGCTCACCATAAAAAGATATTGTAAGAACTTGTACATGTGACTGGCCATTTAATGGTACAAGGCAACACGTGCATGCGTGTGTGTGTGTGTGTGTGTGTGTTTTCTTTCCTGATTGTCGGTTCCCCAGGGACAAGGACTGCGCCAAAGCTTTCCTGCATTCTGCAGATTCCCCAGCCCTTGCCCTGGCAATTGCAAAGGCATAAGTGGTGCCCAGTGGTTATGATGCTGCTGCCTCGCTTGGCACAGCCTTGTGCCCAGAAGTAGGGTGTTAGAACCTTCATTTCTGTTCAGTATGGGATCAGAGAACACAATTCCACAATCATTTGCACAGTCAAGACAATAGCACTTAAAAAAAAATATTGTGAGATCTATGAGTATTTGAGTGCTCGTCATATGCTGGGTTCAGCGGCAAATATTTACCTATGTTGTCCATTTCTATCCTTCCAACAAAGACTTCAGAGATAAGTACTACTCCTACTTTATAGGTGAGGGAACTGAGCCCAGGAGAGGTAAAGAACCAGTACACTGCGAGGCAGCTAAGTTCTGGAGGTGGGACTTGGACTGAGTACTCTGGTTCCAGACCCTGAGTTGTCAGAAGTCTGTCTTGATAGCTCTGTGTTCTACCTTAATTACTTAAGGTGAGGAAAATAAAGTTGGTGTGGGCTAGCTAGGCAGGGAGTCTGTCTTCTCAAAGGAGGAGGAAAACATGAAACCACTATTCCTTCCAGAGGGTAATTAAAAAAAAGAAAACATCATTAATATCCCCAGGGGAGTAATTAAAACGTACTCATGAAACAAGTAGATGAAATTTCAGACTCTAAAGTTCAAACAGTTGTCAAGTTAAATCTTCTTGCTCAGGGTCGTTTGGAATGGTTCAGTAAACCGTAGCAATTAACCTTTGACTTCTTGGATGTCAGCCGATGATGTAACTCTGTAATGTATGTGCTTGTTTATTGGACACAGTTCTTGCAGGATTTACCCTGAAGGTCTCTCAGAACTCTGTCCAAAAGAAAAGAAAGACAGACAGACAACAGTCTCTAGGCATTCTCTTTTTTCTGTTGGTCCATGGAATAGGGTCATGGAAACATCATAATCATAATCATATCATTTTTTTTTGTAGTACTGAGGATTGAGTCTAGAGGTGTTCTACCTCTGAGCTTCACTTCCAGCCCTTTTAATTTAATTTAACTTAATTTTTCTATTTTATGTTTGAAATAGGGTCTTGCTAGGTTGGCTGAGAGTCTTGCTAAGTAGCTGAGGCTGGTCTCAAATCTATGATCCTCCTGTCTCAGCCTCCCAAGTACTGGGATTACAGATTGTACCACTATGTCCCACCTCACTGTTATTTTTTAAGACATGAACTATGATTGAGATTGGTGGATAGAGGAACTGTTATGCCAATAAACTAATCAGGTACCTTGAAAGCGATATGTTTTATTCCTTCAAGCACTTTTTAACATGCCTCAGCATATTCTGTAGCTATGTTATTTTTCCAGCCCAGTAATTATCCTTTTGCATTGATTGCACTTGTATAACAAGAATGGAGAGAGTATTTTGGAGACAAGACCAATGTTGAAATAATATTCCATCCTACGGAAGATTAAGCATCCTGGCATTTTTTCCCCAACTTGCTTGTGAAGCGTTTCAGGGAAGTGGAGAGGTAGCTAGAAAGTGGAGAATTTAACTCTGGACCCAGGGGCCAGCTGCACTCACCTCACTCCTCCTAGTCCTCACTGTCCTGTTTTGCAAAAAACTTGTTTCTCATGTATAGCAGTAGGTCCCATGCTGGGCAGGTAAAGCAAGGTCCCTCCAATCTGACAGACAGAATCCCATTCTTACAAGGCAGTCTACCTCACAGTGTTGGGTGTAATGACTCACAGTTTAAAATCCCACCCACCACTCTGTCCTCCAGCACCTCCAGCACCATGGAGCATCCTGCACACTGTCCACTTGGTGCTGATATCTTGTGATTAGCAAAGGAGCCTTGTAAGCCATATGCTTTTTTTTTTTTTATCATGTGCCTTTTACCAAAAACGCCAAGCAGACGGCATCCGATTAGTGTTTGGAACATTAGGATGATTCGGGAAGGAAGAGCATTTATTTTCTTCTATTGTTTCAAAGAAGCAGTGAGAGGGGCCAGAGGGTTGCAATACCGGTGTGCACAGGAGGCCAGGGGCAGAGCCCAGAGTGGACAGTGTTAGCCCAGCTCCTGCTACCTGAGCTTTTCCTTCCCATGGGCCAGTTGCTCCTAGCTGGGATCCACAAAAGGTCCCTTTCTTATCCCTTCCTCTCATGCACCTTTTAAAGCAGGATGAGTGATTGAGAAGAATTAGAAAAATTAATGAACGATATCTGTCGAGATCATAGCTCGATTTAGCTTTAAACGTGTAATAGATGATGGTGCTTTGGGGAGGTATTTGGAGAACATATACCAATAGACTTTGATTCATCACCCCTTTTCCATTGACTGTGACCCTGGTTTAAATTCTGATATAAGATTGACAGGCATGGTGGTGCATGCCTGTCTTCCCAGTATGGGAAGATTGCAGGTTCAAGGCCAGCCTCAGCAACTTGGACCCTCAACAACTTAGTGAGACCCTGTTTCAAGATAAAAAATAAAAAACAGAAAGGGTTCGGGTATAGCTTGGAGGTAGAATGACCTGTGTTCAATCCCTAGTACCACACACACAAAGAAAAGAAAGGAAAAGATTCTGAAGTCTGCCAGGAGTAAGACCATGCAGGAAAGGACTATGATTTATGCTGAGTGTCCCTGCGATCACATTTTCTTTAGTGAAGCTATACGAGGCTTGGAGAGAGAGACCACCCTGGATGCTGTGGGCATGGCTGGTGTCCTTCATGAACGGTTATGAGTGGTCCTTTATTCAGGAGATGCAGTGCCATCTTGTGTCCTGCTAGGAGCCCTGACAGCCTGCGGTGATACAAAATGAAAGAGGATACCTAGTGTCATCGCTGGGTGACTCTGCGGGGGTGAGGACAGCCACGCGTCACAGGACAAGTGCCAGGCTTAGATGGTTTCCAAAGGAAGGGAGAAGGGGGAAGTAAGACAGTGATTCAGAGAATGGGTCACACTTGAACTTCACGACGTTGAGAAGAGCCCAGCTGTGGCAACTCAGGGGCCGCCCCGTGGAGTGTTCTATTTCTGACATTGAAGCTGAGGCAACCGTTGGAGAGCAGATTGATGGCTTGCATGAAGCTGCCTAAGCTATTTCAAGGACGGTCGCCATGCAGATCTTGCGGGTCCTTGACTTGCTTTAAAGCTGCCTCTCCTGTATACGGATAGACTCCTGTCGAGTAGCTATATTTTCCATCTCTACTATCTTGTGTGGTAATGAGCTTTTAAGGCACTGAGAATAAGCAGAGTGCCAAGGTAAATGGGAATCTACGGAGACTCTTGGAGACCAGTGGGATAACTAGTGATTTAGAAGGGAGAATGATACAACAGATGCCTTTTTAGAAAGTAGACTGAGGCTGGGGACAGATGGTGAGAGATGTATTTTTAACCGGGGATTGAACCTAGGGGCATTCTGCCTCTGAGTTAGACCCTAACCCTACTTTATTTTTTACTTAAAAACAGGGTCTTGCAAAATTGCTGATGGTCTCACTAAGTTTCTGAAACTGGCCTCAAAACATGTGATTTTTTCCTGTCTCAGCCTCCCAAGTAATGGGATTACAGGTGTGAGCCACCATGCTCAGCTGTGATGGACCTCAAATGTCAAACTATAGTGGCTTGGATTTTATCCAGTTGGCAGTAAGGAAGCATTGAAGGATTTTAAGCAAAGAGAATGATATCATGCAAAATATGTTTAAATAAAAGCATATTTTCCATGGCAATGGGTAGAATATAATTCCTCCCAGAAGTGAAGTCTTAGGGGAGGTTTCATTCTTTTATTACAGTGAAATCCCTACCATATTAGCTGAATGAAGGCTTGGAGACAGCTTTGGGGTTTACCATACTTTTTTGGATTTTCTTGGCCATGGTCCTGTCCAAGTGTTTTTAGAGAAAAGTAGGTAAGGCAGGATGAGGTGCTTCAGAGGGGTAGCAGTCTTGGCTAGATAAGAATGGTGGATCGAAAGCTGGGCGTGGTGGCGCACGCTTGTACTCCCAGCATTTGGGAGGCTGAGACTGGAGGATCCGGGTTCATGGCCAGTCTCAGCTACCTAGTGAGGCCCTCCAAAACTTAGTGAGACCCTGTTTCAAAATAAAGAATAATAAA
>PVLC010045817.1:0-11652 GCA_004027655.1 Graphiurus murinus | reverse complement strand
CCCCGAGACAGGCCCCTGCTGTACTGTCCTCACAAGTCTCTTCCTCCATCCTTCCCTCCCCCAGAGAAGAGGCGCATCTCAAGTGTCTTGGCTCCTTCCTGACAAGAGAGGGACGCAGGCGCCTTCTCACATGCTGAATCCCTGCTGGGTACTGGGAGCTGTTAGCAGATCATGGAGTTACCATGCCCATTCTCCACAGATGAGAAAACGGAGGCCCATAAGAGCTAAAGCGCTTGCCCAAGATGACTGAACTCATACACGAATCGAGCCTGAACTGGAGACCCAGGCTGTCTGATTCCAAACTCCAGCTCTTCCCTATCTCTTCAGTCAGGACGTCCTGGGTCTTGGAGTTGTGCCCAGACCTCCTGAGTCCTATAGTCTTTCTGTGTCTTTCAGAATGGTTGCTGCTCCAGACGCCTCGGCTGGTGTTCCGGGAAGGGGAGGCCATCGAGCTGAGGTGCCACTCCTGGAAGAGCTCCCCTCTGTACAAGGTCACATTCTACCACAACGGAAATTCCAAGAAGTTTTTCCCTGTCAATGGCAACTTCTCCATCCCCAATGCCAACCGCAGTCACAGTGGCAATTATTACTGCAGAGGAAGCATAAGAAAGACGGCCTACAAGTCACAGACTGTGGCCATCACTGTCCAAGGTATGAGAATGCTGTCAAGGTGCAGGGAGGGAAGAGGCGGGAAGGAACAAGGGCACAGGTCGCACAGGCCTGTTTGGAGATGTGAGAAATGCAATGCCAGGGCAGCGGCACTAGGAACGGGGCACAGGAGCGTGGTGGAGGCCGTGTCAAGTATTGGCCCCTGGACTGGAGTGGTTGACAGAGCTCAGCCCTCAGCTCCCAGCTGACAAGGCTGTTGTCCCTAATTTGGGGGGGCATTCTACCTCTGACCTACACCCCCAGTCCTATTTTATTTTTATTTCGAAACAGGATCTTGCTAAATTGTTGAGAGCCTTGCTAAATTCCGAGGCTGGCTTTAAACCTGCAGTCCTCCGGTCTCAGCCTCCCAAGTACTGGGATTACAGGTGTGCACCACCACAGCTGGCTTTTTTTTTTTTTTTTAAATACCGGGGATTGAACCCAGGGATGTTCTACCTCCCACTTATACCCTCAGACCTATTTTATTTTTATTTTGTTTTATATTTTATTTTGTGGTACTGGGGATTGAACTGAGGGGCATTCTATCTCTGAGCTCCACCTCCAGCAATTTTTTTTGTTCTTTATTTTGAAACAGGGTCTCACTAAGTTGCAGAGGGCCTCACTAAGTAGCTGAGGCTGGCTGCAAATCCGAGATCCTCCTGTCTCAGCCTCCCAAGTCCTGGGATTCCAGGCCTGTGACATTGCGCCTGGCTGTTGTTCTCCCTTTTTAGTGCAGACTCCAAGCTAAGTGGAGCAGAGGGGCAGAGCTCCCTGGTTGGTGGAGGCTCCCTGGGCTCCTGGCCACTCCCAAAAGCTGGGGTTCATCTGGTTTCTTCTCGTGTCTCACGAGATGCCCAATGGCTTGTTCTGGATAGCAGTGGTGCCTCCAGCTATGGGAGATTTCAGGTCCTCCTTCCCACTCCCCTGAGGGCTGTCCCTCCACTCCTGAACATCACTAGTGCGCCTTTGTTAGTGTGGTGGAGACCGTTGGTTGTGGGGGCAGTGCCTGGGCTGAGGAGGTTAGAGTGACCAGTCAGAGGACAGCTCCAGTGGCCAGCCCCAGAGCACAATGCTGAGGAGGTACGAGGGGGGAGGGGCCTCAGGACAGTGCTCATCGCCTCTCCTCCACCTGTCTTCCCCAGAGCACAGGTTGAGCAGCTCTTTGCTGGTGGTCATCATCGTGGCCTTGGTTGCTGGGATTGCTGGTGCTGCCATCGTGGCTGCTGTAGCAGCCTTGACCTACCGCAAGAAAAAGCGAGCTTCAGGTTTGTGGCTTTTCTTGGTTGCTCGCCATTCCTACCCAGCCGAGGCTCTAATCCTAGACATTGCTGCAGCCCCTATGTTTGGACAAGAGAACACTTAGCACTCAGGTATAGCTTCATCTGGATTGTGATTAATTCACTCATCCATTCAACAGGGCACACTCTCGTGTATGTGCCAAGCCCTGTGACACATGCTGCAAGGGTACGGAGATGAAGAAGTTCTGTCCCTGCCATCAGGGAATCCTCAGCATTATGAGGGGGACAGAAGGACACGTAGGTCATTTTAAATTCAGATAAGGGCAATGATAGAGAAATGAAGAGGCTATCTAATGATGGGGGGGGGGACGACAAAGCCCAGTGTGTCAGTCAGCTTTCTGTCACTCTAATGTAGTACCTGAGATAATCAACTGAGAAAAGCTTATTTGGGCTCGTAGTTTTGGAGGTCCCTGTCTATGATCGGCTGTCCCTGTTGCTTTGGGTATATAATGAGGCAGCACATCATGCAGGCGCAAAATTGCTCACCTTACAGAGAGGAAGAAGAGAGCAAGGAAGAGTCTAGGGCCAAAGGATGCACAATCCACCATAAGGGTGCACCTCCAATAACTTAAAGATCTCCCATCAGGCCCTTCCTCTTTAGGGTCCTGCCACCTCTCAACCACATGGGCCTTTGGGGAATACTCGAGACCTAAACCATAGCACTCAGCCCGGTCGGGGCAGTTAGAGAAGGTTCCATGGGGAGGCAGTGTAGCACAGGGACTGACATTCACAGAGTGGGTGGAGCCTGCTGCATTCAAATCAGTTCACAGCTCAGCAGCTCTAGGACCTTGGGTGAGAACTCAACTTCTCTGTGCCTCAATGTCCCCAACTGGAAAGTGGGGCCCTAAAAGGACCTACCTCACAGGATTATTATGACTAGGAATGAGGCTGGGGCTCTTGGAGCCTTGCAGATAGGAGACAGTGCATATCTATGAGCTGATGCTTGGAGATAGTAGTGAGCAAAGCAGAGGGGTCTGGAAGAACATTCCAGGCTTGGGGCCAAAGCATAAAAATAGGAGGTGTGGTAGCAAGGGTGGAAGGAAGGAGAAGAGTGCTGCAGGCCACTGAGAAAAAGAAGATAATACTACTAATATCTCACAAAGCACTCTGTAATGGGTTCACAGGCAGGACCTAGTTCTGATGATAAGTAAATACTGAGATATGAGAGGAAGAGGTGTACTTGTAAACGGTACAGCCAAACCAAGTGAAGTGGTGCATGCCTCCGAGCTTAGCACTTGAGAGGCTGAGACAGGATTACAGGTTTGAGGTCAGCCTCAGCAACTTAGTGAGACTGTGTTTCAAAATAAAATCAATCCATCAATAAGGGCTGGGGGTATGGCTCAGAGGTAGAATGCCCCTGGGTTTAATCTCCAGGACCAAAATAAATAAAGGTACAGGAAGCCTGAAAACGCTGCAGAGGAAGGCCTCCGTGACAGTCCTGATGGGAGGTCCTTAGGTCTCTAGCCCCCTGAAGTTAACTGACTTGGGTCTCTCTGGAGCAGCCCTTTGCAGGCAGCTGGGGAGTGGAGAAGAGCCTTGGTGTGTTGGCTCAAACCCCATCCTCTCTGGTCCTCGGTCTTGAGAACTCAGGCCCCGCCCCCTAACCCTACTAACCTCCCATGTGCCCCTCCCACTTCCCCCAGGAAACCCCGAGCACAGGGAAATGGGAGAGGCTCTCCCTGAGGAGCTACGTGAGTACAGTATTCCTTCCGGGGACTCAGGACGTCCCTCGCAGGGCTGCCACGCGGGGTGGAGCCTTCCAGACAGCCGGTGTGAGTTCCGCTGGAGCGCGGGACAGGGAAGGGGCGGCGGGCAGGGGCTCGAATCTCTTGGTCAGTTCTGAGTTTAACTCCTAGGTCTACCGAGGGTCTCAACAGAGACACGAAAAGGAACATTGGTCCCAGATGGAGAGGGAGGTAGGAATAAGGAAAAGCAGCAGTATTCCAGGAAGCTTCCTGACTGTGGATAGAATCAGAGTTCTCTGGGGCTCTGAGAGCAAGAGGAGAGCAGGAGAAAGAGGTCGTGGAGAGTCCCCCTCGGGTGGCCGGAGTGTAACTCAGAGCAGAGCCAACAGGTTTGAGCGCTTGAGCGGCCCGCTTTGAGCAAGGTCTGCGCGGCCTGGAGCAGGACGCGTGGAGGTGTGGGAATGGGGAGTGGGCGGCATCTGGGCTCAAATAAGACCTAGATAAAAATCTGCGCTCATCAACAGATGAGTGGATAAAGAAAACATGACACACACGATAGAGTTTATTCAGCCATAGAGAAGAATAAGGTATGCATTTGCAAGAAAATGGATGGAACCAGGAGCATTATGTTAAGTGAAACGAGTCAGGCTCAAAAAGTCAAGGGTTGTTTTTCCTCATATGTGGAAGGTAGAGCAAATAAAGGGGGGACAAAAGGGTGGGTGAGCTCATGGAAGTAGAAGGGGACCAGGAGAGTAGAGGAAAGGGACCCGATCGAGGAGGAAAGGTGAGGTGCTGGGGAATGAAATTGACCAAATTATGTTCTGTGCGTGTACAGATCCGGAAGCTGCCAGGCTTGCTCTTGAAAAGCTCAGTAAGTCCCTGTAAAGAACATGACACAAATGACTGCTTCTCTTTCCCAGTGTGTGTGGGACTGCATCTGGGACCCCCAGGGTGGGTGAACCAGGTCAGACTAACTCAGCACTTGGCTTCTAGGCGAGCTGGGTCTGGTTTGGACCTGGTTTTGCAGCCTCAGCAGCTGCGCAGGTAGGCTTTCTCTTGGAGAAATTCACAGGCTGATCGCTCTTCTTTTCACCCACAGCCAGACCCACCAGTGGTGAGGAAAATACCAAAACTGAGGTGAGTGGCCTCACCTCCTTCTCCTTCTCCCTGCTGCCTCCCGTTGCTGTCTCCCTTGCCCTCTCCATGAATCTCCATGGCATGTCTCTGCTTTCTGTAGACTGAGAATACAGTCACCTATTCGCTTCTCAAGCACTCTGAAGTTCCGGAGGAAGAAGCAGAGCCAGACTACCAGAACCGCATTTAGTCTCCACTGTCTTGCTCTGGGATTTGGGGAGGGGAGGATCTGCTGTCTCAGGCCTCAATTCCCCTTGGAGAGGTTGAGGGGATTCTGCAGTTCCAAAGAAGAAGAAGGGCTCTTCAACATTACCTGACCAGAAGTTCTCGGTCCTGAAGCCAACAGTCTGGATGGTGGACTGTATTGACTCCTTCTGGGCCTCAGCCCTTCCCAGCATCAAGACTCCTCTGTTACACATCCACATGGTTGAGATCATTAATAAAATTAGTAAGGGAATGTAGCACCTTAGAAATGCTTATGTTCCAGTTATGTGAGATCAATTCTACAAGTATGTATGATTTCAGACATGATAAAATAAACTAACATACCAACATAAAAAATACTAAGATATTAAAAGTGTTTCAGGGTGATGAAGTTATTCGTGACTTTAATTTTCTTTATTATGTCTCTGTTGAGGTCATGTATTATTTTATAATAAAATGTTAACAGAAACGACCCGCTGTTTACCTTTTCAAGGCTACTGTTGGTTGGAGTGTAGACTGAGCTCTTTGGGGTCTACTTCTCTTTCATGATAAGAATCATAAGGAAGCTGGGTGTGGTGGCCCAGCTTCAAAGGTAGAATGCCTTTGAGATTAATTCCAGTACCAAAAAAAAAAAAAAAAAAAAAAAAATCTGGGGGAAGGTAGTAATGAATAGGGTGTAGGGTGTGGGGGACAGGAGAAATGGGGATGTGGAGAGTGAGAACCCCTCTTCTTTTTTTTATGATACTGAGGATTACACTCAAAGGCAGCCTGAGTTCTACCCCAGGTCCTATTTTATTTTTTATTTTGAAACAGGGTCTCACCAAGTTGCTGAGGGCCTTGCTAAGTTTGCTGAGACTGGCTTCAAACCTGGGATCCTCCTTTCTCAGCCTCCCAAGGACTGGGATTACAGGCGTGCACCTCTGTACCCGGCTAGCATCCCTCTTCTTAAAACTGAATACTCTTCTCCCAATGACCTTGTGTTCTTATTCCCATGTTTTCTTCCCTTTTGTTCTATGGCAACAAAACAACCACTTTATTTTGCAACCCAAGTTTTCAGGAAGAGAGCTTGAGATGAGTTCCAGGACTTCCAGCTCTGCCACGCCCCCAGTGTACTGACCAAAAGGATGTGGTCTCAGAGAAGCCATCCCCAGCAGATTAGAATCGTGACTATCTCGGCCAGGCATGGTGGCGCATGCTTGTAATCCCAGTACTTAGGAAGCTGAGACAGGAGGATTGCAGATTCAAAGCCAGCCTTAGCAAGTTAGTGAGGCCCTGTTTCCAAATAAAATATAAAAAAATAGGTCTGGGGGTATATTCCAGAGCTAGAATGCCTCTGGGTTCCCCCCAGTACCACACACACACACACACACACACACACACACACACACACACAAAGAATCATGACTGTCTGATTTCTTGGGGGTCTGGGTGCCCTTGAAGAAGCTTTCTTTTCTGTGGATGATAATGGCATCATTGTGAACAATTCTTGCATTCAGGATTTTTCCTTATGATACTTTTTATGGTCCCATGGTCAGATTTCACATGCATAGCCAGGCATGGTGGTGCACACCAGTAATCCCGGTACTTGGAGGCTGAGATAGTAGGATTGCAGGTTTGAGGACAACCTTAGCAACTTAGACTCTCAACAATTTAGTGTGACCCCATTTCCAAATAAAACACAGGGCTGGGGGTGTAGCTTGGTAGTAGAATGCCCCTGGGTTCAATTCCCAGCACTATACATACACACACATACACACACACTTCACATGCATATATTATAATAATAAAGACTAGGAATTACAATTAGGGGATTATTAAAGGTTTTTTATTGTCAAATTATGTTCCTTAGAATTTAGAGTTTAGTCAGGTGTTGTGGCACATGCCTGTGATCCCAGTATTTGGGAGGCTAAGATAGGAGGATCACAGGTTCAAGGCCAGCCTCGGCAACTTAGCGAGACCCTGTTTCAAAATTAAAAATATGAAGTTGAGCATGGTGGTGCACACTTGTAATCCCAGTATATGGGAGGCTGAGACAGAAGAATTGCAGGTTAAAAGGCCAGCCTCGGCAACTCAGCAAGGCTCTCAGCAACCTAATAAAACCCTGTTTCCAAATAAGAAATAAAATTGGGCTGGCCTCTGGGTTCAATCCCCAGTACTCCCTGCTCCCCCTCCCACCAAAAAAAGAAAAGAAAAGAAAAGAAGGCTGGGGGTCTAGCTCAGAGATGGAATTCCCCTGGGTTCAATACCCAGGTGCCCCCCCAAAAGAATTTAGAAGAGTTTAAGATTATTAGCTATTTATATTCATCCTCTGTGATTCTCCTGTTTATATATTTTCTTTGTCTATTTTTATAGGTACAATGTATGCTGTCAGTATTCAGTACTAAAGCTCCAAATAGTTTTAACTTCCGGACTCTAGATAGCTCTTTTTCTGCATTTCCTCCCACTGAGAGTAAAGGCTGAAGGGCTGTCCCCTCCTGACTTGGTGGAGGCCAAGGAAGCTGAGTTCCACAGTTCCTCTGCTATCCAAACCTGTTATGTCTATTTCCTGCCTTTTGTCCAATTGGCTACCTCTCTTATAAAAGCTTTCCTTGCCCGTGAGTTCTCTGAAGATGGGAATCAGAGCTGGCTTTGAATAAAATCTATTTTCCTGAATTTGACTCTGAGTATTTGTGGACCAGGTGAGTGGTAGAGTTGAGCCTCCTGCCCTCAGAGCTACCAGTTTTACTGGAGTCATAACCAGTTGGAATACCTGGGCTTGACTGTAGGACCAGAGGTACTAAAAGCCCCTCTGGGGACTTCTGCCATGAGCTCTCCCATCACCAAGACCCCTTGCATGGGTCCTGGTTGTTCAATTCAGACACAAAATACAAATAAATTCTGGTGATGATAAGGACTCTGGGGAGCTAGCATGTGGAATCTCTTGGTTTCCCAATGGTTGCTTGTACTCCGTTTCCTCCCTCCCTTCCTCATTATTTCTTTTTTTGGGGGGGTGGGGGGACTGGGCATTGAACACAAGGATGTTCTATCTCCAAGCCACACACCCACTCCTTTTTAATTTTTTATTTTGAAACAAGGTCTCACTAAGTTGCTGAGGGACCTCAATAAGTTGCTGAGGCTGGCCTCGAACCTGAGATCTTCCTGTCTCAGCCTCCCAAGGCATTACAGGCGTGGGCCATCACACCTGGCTCTCAAGATTTTCTTGGCTATTAACAGGCTGCTTCTCTTCTAGAGGGGCTTTAGTATTCCAAAATAACATTAAGATATTGATAGAATTACATAATATTAATAGATTATCTGGGTAAGGTTGAACATCTGCATTATATGGAGGCTGCTCAAGTTGTAGGTTCTCATTCATTTAGATGAGAGACTTCTATAATATCATATGGGCTTAGCGCCTTTTTTGCAATAGATTTTTTTGGGGGGGATACTAAGGATTGAATCCAGGGACATTCTATCTGTAAGCTACCTTCCCAGCTCTTTTTCATTTTTATTTTGAAACAGGGTTGCTGAAGGTCTCACTAAGTTGCTGAGGCTGACCTTGAACTGTGATCTTCTGTCTCAGCCTCACAAGTGCTGGGATGGTAAGTGTGCACCACCACACCTGTCTGCAGTAGATCTTTGATAAACTGTTTTGCACTCGTCATCATTGGTCTGATTAGGACTCTTTCTTTCTTCCATTTTCTGTGTGGTGCTAGGGATTCCTCCCCCAGCCTTGTGTGATAGGTGAGCACTCTACCCTGACTTATATCCCCATCCTCCTGCTTAGGGTTTTCTATTGTTACTACTTTCCCAGGAAATCATACATTTTATTAGCATGCCACAGTACACTATGCCACAGCTCCTTAGTAGCAAGGCTCGGTCCGCTGGAGTCCTGCAAGGCAGATGATTCCAAAAGAAGGAATGCGTGGCATATCCCACTTTGCATTATGTTATATTCTGGAAATTTTGGGTGCTTTGGGTTTTGCTTTCACATTAATTATAAAGGAAAATTTCTTAGAAACAGAAGGTGGCCGAACGGATAGTGAATTTTCAATATTAGCTGAAAAAATAGTGCTTCCAGACAGCCCATAAGAAATTCATTAACCACATACAAACATTAGTCAGGAAACGGGCTTTGCAAGCTTAGTTACTAAACACCCCTATGTTCCCTCTCAGCACACAGGTATAAAAAACAAAATAAATAAGCCAAAGAGATTTAGGTCTTCCATTATATCTATGGGTAAAGAAGGCTTTAAGACAGTCTTTGCCTACTTCCACCTTGTCTCCCTGGAATTTCACAGGATACACTAACTTTAGCTGCCTGAGAAAAAGATAAGAACATTGCTTAAAGGAGCTAAACAAATAGTAAAGATTTAAACTAATGAACAGAGGCTATTCGTCATTGACCTTTAACATTGCTTTGTACTAAAAGAATCTTTATGTACGTATTGTATTTTGCAACCTTTACTGTTTTCTTAACCCCATTAAATGTCACGGGAAATGGCTTTTGTAGTTAAAGATGTACCTACTCAATCTTTAGAAAAACAAGTCTATAAAAATTCCTGTTCTATATCCTCACTGCAAAAAGATAGTATAAAAAACAGCTACTACAAGCAATAAACAGATAAGATTCTTCACTGCATTCGGTGTGAGAATATTCTCGTGACCTTGTCTTATTCCACACCTATCAAAGGACCCCCGACCCCACTGCCTGGAGGGCTGGTCCCCCGCAACACTACATTTTCTTCTATTTTTTTGGTAATTAATGTGCGTATGATGCGGTAGAATAGAAGGAATAAAATTTAGGCAGAAAGGAGACGGATTGGGAAGGAAAGGGAAAAATGGCTTTATTTCAACAGAGCTTGCTCATCCTTAAAAAAGCAAGGCCTATTCACAATGGGCTGACTCCACTTTGGAAGTCCCTGAGGTCATTTTCAGAGCTTCATTTGCCTCTCAAAAGGAAGTCACTCACACCTATTGTAAGAAAGACCCTACATCCCAGACTTCCTGTCTCTACTTCTGATAGTCCTACCTGAAGTTTTTTCCACTGTTTTTAGACTCCAAGGGTGGGGGACCAATATCCCATGCTGCCCCAGGTTCCCTATTCTCCACCCTGGACCCCAAAGCCAGCCCCTCTCCAGGTGTGATATAAAAGGAGGAGAGACTATGCTCTCTCTCTCCTTCCCAGCTGTCGTATCTCACTCTTTCTGCCACCCTCTTGGCCACGTGCTCTCTTTCCCAGCTACGATCCCGGAGATCCCTGAGGTGACCTGTGCCCTTTCCCCTTTGTACCTGTGCCTTTCCTTAAAATAAAACTTCTGCCTTTGTCCCTATCTGGTGTGGGTTGAAATTCTTTTCACCACGGAGGCCAAGAACCCACAAGAGATATCGTGCTGACCCATGGCACTTATACTTCCATCCTCCTCTCATTCCTAGCTTTGGGTTTTCTTGCTTGTTAGGATGGCTTTAGTTGGAAATAACAGGAAATGGTGATTCGAATCGCCTTAAACAATAAGGAAATGTATTATCTCACATAGCAAAAAGTCCAGAGACACACTGTCTCTTTAGATCAGGATTCTGGGTCTATTTTTTTCTGTTGTTCTCTGGGCTCTGCTGCTGGGTTAGCAGCAATCCAGATTACCTATTCTAAGCATCATATCCAGATAGCTAGAAAGAGAAGGGCACTACCTTTGTTGTTGTTTTTTTGTTGTTGTTGTTGTTGTTGTGCTGAGGCTGGCCATGAACCTGAGACCCTCCTGTGTTAGCCTTCCAAGTACTAGGATTACCAAGTACCAGGCCTGGCTTAACTTCCTCTTGAGAATAAGATTTTTTTCCTCTATTCTCTTGAGAATAAGATTTTTTCCTCAGAAGCCCTCTTGTTCTTATATTGTATTAGTCAAGACCCCCATTCCTAAGTCACTTAAAAAGGAGACTGAGATTAGCTCAATTGGCTTAGTTTTGCCATTTCACAGTAGAGTGATTGCTGAGAATTCCCCATCTGGACCATCATATCTTTATTTATCCTAACCAGACATGCCAAAGATTTGTCTGTTTATTAGTCTTCTCACCAATTTTGATTTATTGATCAAGTATTTTGCCTTTTATTTGCTTTTGAATATATTATTCTTTTACTTCATTTAGGTTTACTACATTATTTATTTATTTCTAACTTCTTGTTTTCACATAATTTGTTTTTGTGGGACTGGGCTTGAACTCAAGGAGTTCTACCACTGAGCTACACCTCCATCCCTATTTTATTTATTTATTATTTATTTAATTTATTACTACTACTACTACTACTATTACTACTACTATTTTTGGCACTGGTACTTGAACCCAGGGGTATTCTTCCTCAGAGCCACACTCCCAGCCTTATTTTATTTTTATTTTGAAACAGGATCTTACTGGATTGATGAGAGACTCACTACTTGCTGAGGCTGTCCTTGAACCTGTGATCCTCCTGTCTCAGCCTACCAAATATTGGGATTACAGGCATGTGCCAGCACACCCAGCAGAAATAGTTATTTCTTTTTCTTTTTTAAAAAACATTTTATTTTATGTACAAAGAAACAAGAAACATCTCTGTCACTGGGTAGACTGCATGGATAATCCATTCAAGGAAGATCATTCAGTCCAACTTGATGAAACCAATGTCCTTCACACATTGACAGAAATGCTGCTGGTACCTTTTTTTTTTTTTTTTT
>PVLC010045816.1:0-11662 GCA_004027655.1 Graphiurus murinus | reverse complement strand
TTTGGGGATCTGAGGACTAGTGGTGGCGATAACCTGAGTCCCCAGGGTCCTCACCTGCCAGGCCCTGGGCCAATGGGAAATTGAAAGTGGAAATATGTTTCCCAAGAAGCACAGCTCACGCACCTGCATCTGCTCTTCTGCAACACAGAGGACCTGGAGGGTCACTGTTACCCTCTCTGCCACTGGCCGGGTTTCTAGCCCTTACTCCATTCATGCTTGTCTCCTTATGAGGGGCTATGCATTACATACCTCCCACTTTGCACAAAGCATGGCTTACTTTAAACTTGAAAACAGTCTGGTAGGATGCTGCTGATATAAAAACGAGGTATGTAACCCGAGCTGAAAGAGCAGTGAGAAGGTCCAACAGGCTGCTTTTCTTGACAAGAAGGGATGTCTTTCTCGTTCAAGTTTTCTCCAGTCTCCAGGGCTTTGCTCTGAAATGCTGCTTTATTACCCGGTAGTTCAGTGACTGATGTATGACATGCTTTGTCACTGGCGGGCCAGCCTCAGCCACACATGGGAATTGATGCTGCTTCAGAGATGAAATCAGATGGATTCTGACACCAATTGGCAGTGTTTGAATCCAGGCTCCACTATGGTCAGACATTTGAGAATTTGGGCAAAGTGCTTAATCTCCTTGTACCTCAGTTTTCTCATCTACAAAATGGTAATAAAAATAGTACCTTTCTAACAGGAGTTTGGAGAGGAGCTTATCAGTTAGTATATACAAAGTACCTAGAATACTGTCTGACACATAGTAAAGGTGATATAATCACAAATATCATGTATTACTTCTTATATAAGAATCAATTTAGATAAGCTATATAATAAAAAGATTTTCTTAAAATACATGAAAACATTACAATTTTTTTAGAATAGCAATAATGAGATAAATTCTAATTGTGATAGAAAATACTGTTCATTTAATTTCAAAGTACTTGTAAATATCTCATAGTGCAGGTTGTTTGAGAAAGGAAAAACATTCACACGTTATGTAACAAAGGAAAGCACATAGGCTGTAATCCAAACAAATCAAGGTTCAAATCTCAGATCTCCCTTTTCAGAAACATGGAATCTCATCCCATCTGAGCCTTATTTTCCTCATCACTGTAAGAAGGATAATACTTAATCCACCAGATTGTTAGGATTTGATGAGATTCATCAATGGGAAAATCCCAGTGCAGTGCCTGACTATAGCTATTGTGAGCAACCCAGTTGTTTCAATTAGAAGAAACTTTTTTGAGTGCCAGTGTACTAATGCATTCTCTAGCTTGGAAGGATTACAGTATTCCTTCATAGTGCTGCTACTTTATTAAGCTAGTTACTCTGCCTGTGGCATTGGTAAAGTTACAAAAGCACCATGTAAGCTTTTCGTAACCTACAGAAAGCTCCTAGTTCACCACCTAGTTCACCTGAGCTTATAGTCTATGATAAAGGAGCTGGTTGCACTAGGGGACAAGGGAAAGGACCTGGCGCTCTGGTGATAAGATGGTCACTGAGAAGATACCTTCTGCTTTTTCTGTTTTATGCCTTAGGTGGGGATGTTTAAAGTCCACCCGGAGATCCCTGAGTCCATGTCTGCAGAAGCCAAAGCATTCATACTGAAATGTTTTGAACCAGATCCTGACAAGAGAGCCTGTGCTAATGACTTGCTTGTTGATGAGTTCTTAAAAGTTTCCAGCAAGAAGAAAAAGACGCAACCCAAGCTTTCAGGTAGACGGCTGCACTGAAGAGGATATAGGTCAGAGTGTCTAAATCCTAAGCTTATAAGCTGGAAGAATTTTCCAGAAGTAAACTCCTCTGTTTAGATATTGCTGGAAATTGGTAGAAACGGTGTTCTTGGGTATTTGGTTCCAGTATCAATTTCACAAATGCTGAGACCTCATGCAGCAATTATCTTTCATCATAATAGGCAGTTAATATATCAGCATTTATAGAATCTGCAATGCCAGATCCTAAGGTTGAAGTCTAAAAGAGGTGAAATGAAGCCTTTTAGAGCTCAAACCCCAAGTTACCGCTAATGGGCTATAGACCTCTGAGGGAGCTATTCAACTGCCAAGGCATCCAGGTACCATGTTCTTTCCATTTTAGGCAGTAGAAAAGATTTACCTCCCCTTAGAGCCTATCTTTCTGAGTAATTACCAAAAATAAGATGATTGACAGCTACAAATAAAACAGCAGTGTTAAAATATAAGTAAATTGTCTTTTTGCAGTAATTTCTAAAACTCATTTCAGTTAGAAAAAGCAAGGATCCCTTTGTTCTTGGCATTTGGGGTGTTTGTATTGGATGCGGATGGGTAGACTGAATATTTGGAAAGGACATCGATCCCATCTCAAGCATTCCTTTTGTTGATTTCTCAGTTTAACAACAAAGCCAGTGTGCTTATGTTGCTGTTTGCTTTTCTTCCCACAGCTCTTTCGACTGGATCAAATGGTGAGTTTGTTTTTACCCCTGCCCAATGAGTTGAGGGCCAGCATATCGTTCCACAAACCCTAGACCTCCTATAAATAGCCCCATCCTTGCTTCTTGCTTGCCTGAGGCTGGGAGAGGGGCGGGGGGGCTTCTGAGCCCTAAGGATGTGTGCAGCTGCAGGCTTCGCTGGGCTCACTGCTTTGGAAACCTGTTACCATTCTCCTTCATAACAGAGACCTAAATTGTTTCTTACATGCCAGATGGTGACTGTGTGTTTGAAATCTTCAACTCGAGTGATGCTCACATGTTTTTAACTAGGAGCTAGTGGGCTACCTAATGTGTTTTTTATGGACAATTTCAATGTCAGTATATTCGCTTTTTGTCACTGTGACCACTGATGTAAACAACTGAAAAGAGGAAGGATTTACTTTGGCTCCTGGTTTCGGAGGCGTTGGCCGGTCCCGGTCGGCCGGCTCCACTGTTCTGAACCTGAGATGAGGCAGAATGTGCTGGCAGAAGGGTAAGGCAGAGAAAAGCTGCACAGCTCACAGAAACCAGGAAGCAGAAAGGATGACTTGGGCGTGGTGGTGCACACCTGTAATCCCAGTACTTGGGAGGCTGAGACCAGAGGATTAGCACAACAGATGCCCTTCCAGGGCACTGCCCCAGTGACCTACTTCCTCCAACTATGTCTTACCTCCCAGTTATCCACTCAAATTATTAGTCTATCAAGTAGATTCATCCAGGGATGAGATTTAAGCCCTCATGATGCAGTTACTTCCTAAAGCCTGACCTCTGGACATTGCTGCATTGGGGACCAAGCCTTTAAGTACATGAGCTTTGGGGCCACTCCACATCCAAACCACAGCAGCCAGAGACCTTCTTCTGACATCCTGAGGGAAGTGCATTCTAATTTTTTGCAGGTCAGGGGTGGTGTTTTTATTTTCTTGAGTTTGCAGATCTTAATTTGGAAGGTAGATTTTTCTCTAGGAAGATCAACTAGAGCATTTCAAAGAATAATGACTTGGGCGTGGTGGTGCACACCTGTAATCCCAGTACTTGGGAGGCCGAGACCAGAGGATTAGCAGCTTAGCAGGATTCTCAGCAACTTAGTGAGACCCTGTTTTAGAAAGATAAAATAAATTTTTAAAAATGCCCCTGGGTTCAATTCCCAGTACAACAACAACAAAGCAAAACCAAAGGAAAGAATACTAAATATGGTTTGGAGTTTTCCTAAATTGGATGAGAGCTTGATGGAAGTGTGAGAGCTTGATATTCATTGTGCAGAGGTTCCAGGGCCAGGAGAACAGGTTTTTCTGTGTTCTTTAGATGCCTCAAAGCCAGTCGGCCAGAGTGGAGGCCCATTAATAGGTGTTGGGGTGGAGTTGGGGGTTCTGTGCACAGTCTCCCCAGTTTCCCCTCTGCAATTCTGAGAGTCATAATTCTGAGAGTCATGGTGGAGGGACCTCTGCGAAGAGGAGAAGCAACCCCCACCACTTCCCGCTTTCTCTGGGGCAGCCTGGGCTCTGGCAAGCAGGCAGGTGCCGCACTTTCCCCGGGCAGATCCTGCAGCACTCCCCAGCCTGGCCAGCAGCCTGTTTTCGGCATTGCCAGTTCTAATCCCATGGAGCACATTTCTAGATACGTGACATGCAGCAGTTGACTTGTTTCAGCTGTCACTCTGTGCTGGTAAACAATGCCTACTTCACAGATTTGGTTCCACAAATAAAACAATATCCTAGAAGAGCCTTGGAGCTGTGCCCAGAAGCTCAATTCATGATTGTTTTATCCCTTCCATGTGGTGAGGTTTTCATTCACAGGAAACAGATTCCCATCACACACGTTTAGCGCCTGTGAACGCCACTATGCCTGCGCAGTGAGCCGGCAGTTCTGCCTGCAGCCTTCCCCATGAGCGCTGGTGGAAGGGGCCTGTTGCTGAATGTCAGTCAGTCATGATTCCCACCTGCACCCTCGCCCTCTATGTTCAGGGCAACAGTAATTTGGACTCTGTGCTGGCTTTACAATCTAACCCCACTTCAGATGCTCTAGGATCGTAAGATTGCCTAGTCAGAAAAAAGAGGGTGTTATAGACCAGCACTGGGTCTATGATTCTGTAATAACAGAAATGTCCTATATCTTTCCTATCCAGTATGTTAGCCACTAGTCATATGCGGCTATTACACACCTGGAATATAGCTACCACAGCTGAGGCACTGAATTTTTATTTTTTTTACATGTTAATGTAAATAATTGTATGAGGCTAGTAGCTGCCATATTAGACAGTGCAGACATTCTGATAGCTGTGTGGAGGTTGATTTGTTTAATAATGTTTGCTCAACAACAATTTTAGACTCCTGCCATGCTCTTAGTACTAGGAATATCAGAACTAGATGCTAGGAAAATAGCACTGATTCAAACAGACCCAGATCTTGCCTGCTGAGATCACTTGGGGTGCTTGATGAAAATTAAGATGCTTGAGCCAGGCATGGGGGTGCATGCATATAATCTCAGTACTTGAGAGACTGAGACAGGAGGATTTCAGGTTTGAGACCAGTCTCAGTAACTTAATGAAACTCTCAGCAACCTAACAAGACCCTGTTCAAAATAAAAATAAATAAATAAAAAGGGCTGGGGGTGTAGCTCAGAGGTAGAACGCCCTTGAGTTCAATCCCTAGTTACACACACACACATACACAAAGTGCTTCATAGAATCTGGAGGTGTGAAACCTAGAATTTTGTAAACCTATATGACTCTTAAAGTCACTAATGTCTGAGAACCATTATTTGAGGTTTGGGCAGCTGGAGATGGAGACAGGCTGACCAGGCAGGGGCTTTGGGTTGGGATGGGGCTCTGTCCCTAAACTGTCCTTGAGAGGAGGAACCATGAAGGTCCCTGTTGCTCACGAGTAACTATTAGGATCTGAGGTTACCTTCAGAGCAATGGAAGGCATGTAGCAAATTTCCACTTCCCAAAGAAGAAACATACCCAATTCCTTATAGAGTCCTCTCCCTCCCCTCCACAGCAGCTCCCAGCAATCAGATCCATAAGATCCATAGCCTAGCCACTTGCTCCATCCCACCCCAGCCTACCCTCCCCTCTTGATAAAGCCATCTCTTAGATAAGCCATCTCATTTTGAACTCATACCCCTTCCCATCAACCCTCAAAATAGAGCCATGAAAATCACCTGTGACATGAACCATCCCAGAGAGGGTCACCAGCCTCTTTAGATTTTTCAGCCAGCCCCATAGCTGGGGGCTTCTCAGTAGCTGGCAAAACATGGGCAGTGAGGCTGCCAGTGACTGAACTGCTGAGGCCCCTCTCTTGCAGCCCAAGGACCTAGTCACTTACATACATGAGCTGATGCCTAGGGACGCATGATCCTGTGCTATCCAAGACCTGCCATCTTGCTCCTCTGCAGATAGTTATACATGAGCTTCTCCCCTCAACTGACAATGACACTTGCCTTCTTTATCTTTCATACTGGCGAATAATGCCCCTCTCCCAGTGAAAAGAATTTCCCCTTTAGCCTGTATCCATTCTCGTGGTGCTATATGAATAGCACGTGCATTCATTTATTTTCTTAAGCCAGAAACCTTGGGGTCGTTTCTCATTCTGCATTTCACAGTGTTTGTTCCACTCCATCAGCAAGGCCTGTTGGCCCCCCAACAAATGGTCTGTGATCAGTGAATCTGTGTTGGATCGGTGAATGCATAGGCCAGAGAGAAGGGCACTCAGTCTAGAGCCAGGTTCACAAATGTAACATGAGGCAGAGGAGGAATCAGGGCTGTGCACACTGGGTACACAGGACATCTGTTAGTCCCCTTATTTGCTAGATGAACCATGACAGATGCTGGGTCCCATCCTTGAGCATGTACAGTTTTATCTCATTAAGTCTCCTTTTAGGCAATCAATATCCCTAGCAACCTTAAACTCGAAGGTACAACACAGGCCTTGTTATTACTGGGCAGTCAAACCACAGAATGTGTCCAGAAAGGTAAAAAGCAGGATGATTCAAGGCCTTACTCCCTCTCTTCCTTAAATAAAAACATGTGGTAGGAACTTCCCCTCTGGTAGTATTCTAGATAGAATGAATCTATTTATTACCAAGAAGGCTTGATTTTGTCTTGGGAATGATGCTTGCCTCCATTTCTGATTGTTGCATTCATTATAAAGAGTCTTGCCCATCTCTGCGCTGCTGCAGGAACTCCCCTGCTGTTAGTGAGCTGCGGAAGGGCTCTTACCCTTCCTTAGGAAGAAGATGGCTATACCCTTAAGCCAAGAGGCTGGTGAGGGCTTTCTTCAGCTAACTTTGCCTCTCAGCCATATTTAACTTCAGGGCCTTTCTATGTCATAGCAGTGAAAATCTTGTTCCCAGGCAGATGTTTGGTCCATTCTGAAATCTCTTTACCCACATGCAGTTCTCTGAAGTGAGACAGAGTATACCATAGACCTAGACCACCTCAGAAATGTCCTCTCAGGACCACTGCCCCAGCAAACCTCTCACCTCCCAGCTAGCCTTAGCGTGATCAGCAGGGGCCACTCATTTGCTTTCTGCTATGGCAGCGCTTCCTGACATATGGTACACGAAATGTTAGGTCTGTGAGGGGTTCCAGAATAAAGGGACTCCATCGCCAAGTGAATTTGAGAAGCACTGCCTCTCAGCTCCTCCACCCCACTGTATGTCTTTAGTGTAGCCATTGAGCTTCTCTCTAAAATTCAATAAGACACTGTGGTGTTCAATTAGTAAACTCGGTGACACTTCTTGGCTTCTTCTTGCTTCCTAACTTCTAATGATTCAGCTATAGAACCTTTTATTTTATTTTTTCATAGTTCAGGGATTGAACTCAGAGGCATTCAACCTCCAAGATATACCCCCAGCCCTTTTTTATTTTGAAACATAGTCTCACTAAGTTGATGAGGCTAGCCACAAATCTGAGATCCTCCTCTTTCAGCTTCTCAAGTACTGGATTTATAGGCAGGAACCACCACACCTGGCCCCTGGGTTCAGTCCCCAGTACTAAAAAACAACAACAACAAAACTCACAGAATGACCAAAAAAAAAAAAAAAAGTGTGTGTGTGTGAGTCTGGTCCTGTATTTTATAGACACAGGACCTGTAAACAAAGAGAACGTTGTTATTAAAAATCAGGGGCTCAGGTCTGGAGATATAACTCAGTGGTACAGGACTTGCCTAGCATGTTCAATCTTCAGTACTGAAGAACAAAAAGAGAGAAAGAGATCAGAACCCAGGACCTCCTGAGCCTGGTGCTTCTTCAACTCTTCCACACACTTGAGATATTCCTTCATGGTCTGGGAGGCTCTTTCCTGGCTGACTATAGTCAGCCTGGGTTATAGTGAGCAAGGGGGAGACTCATAATCACCGCCAGCCCCTTACATTGCATAATTACGCTGCTCGCTGGCCATGAGGCATTTGACAAAGGATTCTGGTCTCTTTCAATAGTTGTTCGTATGTGCACATTTGTAAATGCATTCAGTGCCTTTTCTCCCTCCTCTCACCACAAGCAGAATACCTGAGGAGCATATCCTTGCCGGTGCCCGTCCTGGTGGAAGACACCAGCAGCAGCAGCGAGTACGGCTCGGTGTCGCCCGACACGGAGTTAAAGGTGGACCCCTTCTCTTTCAAAACCAGAGCCAAGTCCTGTGGAGAAAAAGATGTGAAAGGAATACGGACTCTCTTTTTGGGGTAAAGACCTGACTTTTGGGGGGTGAATGAAATAACGTTGTAAAGTGTGTCACTTTACAAAGGAAATTGTGATTTACGCTGCTCTGATTATTAACAGCATTCCGGATGAAAACTTTGAAGATCACAGTGCCCCTCCTTCCCCTGAAGAAAAAGATTCTGGATTCTTCATGCTGAGGAAGGACAGTGAGAGGCGAGCCACCCTTCACAGGATCCTGACCGAAGACCAAGACAAAGTTGTGAGGAACTTGCTGGAATCTTTAGCTCAGGTAAACCTCTCAGAGGTACTTTATGTCCCAAAGTGTGTGTGTGGGGGGGGGGGGGTTCATTTTATTTCATTGTATTTTATTTTGTGGTACTGGGCATTGAACCCAGAGGTGTTCTACCTTCATGCTACATACACCCCCAGTCCTCTTTTATTTTTTAAACAGGGTCTCACCAAGTTGCTGAAGCTGGCCATGAACCTGCCATCCTCCTGTCTCATCCTCCCACATACTAGTAATATAGGCATGTACCACCACACACAGCTTTGTTTTATTTTTTGAGACAGGGTCTCGTTATGCTTCCCAGGTTGGCCAGCAGCTCCAGGCTCAAGCGGTCCTCCTGCTTCAGCCTCTTCAGTGCCTGAAACCACAGGCACAAGCTATTGTGCCCCACCCAAAGTTTGTGTATTTTTAACTGTATCGCAACCACCTGGAGCTATAACAGGTGCTATGGAGACAGGAAGAAGCTGTAGTTCTCACTGTGATAAAACGAATGTACCCCAGGGAAAACAAAAGAGCCAGTCCCTAACGTGGACACCATATTTTTCAACATATCTGTTTTTAAGTCAGAAGCAAATTTTTCATGTGTCCAAGGTTCCACCTAGTCCCTACAAGCCTTCTTTCCTCTTCATTTAGTTGTTTATTCACTCAACCAATCAACAAGCATTGAGCCACAAAAATTGCTGATTCTGACATTAACACGAGGAGACTACCTATCAGTCACCCCTCAGAGCATTTGCAAACAATCAGCAGCTGCAGCAGAACCTCCATGCTGCTGTGTCCAGATGGAGCAACAATAAAGAGATTGCCCAGTATGTTAGCAGGCCATACGTACTGTGGGAAATCCAAGCTGGTCAGGAGAACTATTGTTCCACGATGTATTAGTTTTATAGGGCTGCTATAACAAAATATCATCGACTACGTGGCTTACACAACAGAAATTATTTCCTCACAGCTCTGGAGGCTGGAAGCCCAAGATCAAGGTGTCTGCATGTTTTGCTTCTTCTGTGGCCTCTCACCTCAGTTTCCAATGGCCGCCTTCTTCCTGTATCTTCAGGTGCCCTGGCTCTGTGTGTGCACCCTGGTATCTCTTCTGCTTCTTCTGATTAGGGCTCCACCCTTATGACCTCACCTCATCTTATTACCCTTCTTTAAAGGCCCTGTTTCCAAATACAGTCACACTGGGAGTTAGGGCTTCCACGTATGAATTGGGGGACATAATTCAGGCCATGATACTGGGGGAATCCAAGACATGAGGAAGGATCCTCTCCCTGAGTCTGCACCAGTGAGAACAGGGGTTCCCTTGGTTCCAAGCTGTAGGGGCAGAAGCTCAGGCCTCTGGTGGATACAAGCCTCCCATGGACATGCTGGGTCCCTGACGTGACATTCGCCATCCTCTACGAGTCGCATCAGGGACTCGTCTGCCTGCTTCCGCACCACCTGCCTGCGTGGCCACTTCCTGACCCTTGTGATCACTGTGGAGTGCACTAGCTTCTTCCTGCTGTCCTGGGGAAACAGTTGCAAAGAGGGTGGGGCAGGAGGGTCCGGCCAAGTTGTTACAGCTGCTCACCGGGAGCTTATCAGTTCTCGTCTTTTATAGAGATGACACAGGGTCAGGCTCTCTGTTCCTTGATTTTTGCTGTGCAGTCCGTCTTTGTCTTGAGAACTCCCCTAGGCTTCTCTGCTTTCTTTTGAACCTGAACATTTTTGTCACCTTAGGAATTCCCTAATATCCGCTTCTTTTGATTCCATAGTAGGAGTCAAAAGGACATATGTGTATCAACGGGGTCTTCAGGCAGAACCGAAATGGGTGCCATGTCTACTTTCTGGGAAACCCTCACTTGGTCCTAATGGAAGGCTGTCTCTAGCAGTTACTCTGAGCCCCAGGAGGAAGGTGCCCTGGGATTAGAAGCGGCTGGGTCTGTGAGTCAGGTAGAATGAGCACTGAGGAGCTGGACAGGCCCACTGTCATCATTCAAGGCTGAGAATAGGACGGGTTGAGAGAAGAAGAGGAACCAAGTTTAGATGGAGGAGGCAACTGGCTAGCACCTGGAGTTCATTCCTTCATTCATTCAACAAACACTTACTGAGTATTTAATAAATGCCAGGCGATGTTTCATGTGCTAGGGACACCACAGTGAACAAAACAAAGAAATCTGCATCCCACTAAACTTGATATACTAGTGGAAGAAGAAAGGCAATAATAAAATAATAATTACATGTTAAACTTAAAGTAACATAGCAAACATGTGCAAGACTCTGGTTTAATCCCCATTTCTGTGGGGCAGGTGTTCTTCTTGGTACTTCAAACATATCTGCTCATTCAATCCTCAGGGTGATAGTACTAAAGTAATAGTTCTGTAAGTATCCTCATTTTACAGATGAGGAAACGGAGGCACAGAAGACTCAGGCCACTTGCCAAGGTCATGCAGCCCTAAGCAATGGAGTCAGTATGTGGGTGCAGGCAGTCTGGTCCCAGGGGGTGTGATGTTAACCACCATGCTGCTGTGCCTCTCTGGTATGACAGATCGTGACAGAGAAACTCGATTTGCTGAGAGAAACTCAAAGCAGGGGAGGGGACAGTATGGCGGAGTGAGAGAGAGAGAAAAGGAACTCACCATTAACCACTGTGGCGGAGTACAGGCCACTAGTTTAAGATGCTTGTTTTTAGGCCAAAAACATGTAGAACCCAGGAATTGCCTAAATCTTGCACTCATCCCCAAATGGGATGCTTTTCCAATACAGAAAGTGTCAGCTTGTTTGGGGATGTTTTTCTTTGTCTCCTGTTAGAGTGTAGCTTCATCAGGGCAGGGAATGTGCTAGTCATGGCTATTGTCCCAACCTTAGCACAAAACATTACAAGAAAAGTCCTGTCTCTGTGCAGAAAATTTGAGAAGAAAAAAAAGGTTCTGGTTTTGGTTTTGGTGCTGGGCATTGAACCCAGGGCCAGCACTGTACCACTGGGCTAGCTACATCCTCAGCCTGAAATTCTTAAATTTTGAAGCTGGCTAATCATATTCAGTGGTTTGGTGTCTCAGTTTTTAAGGCATGCCTGACTATTCTCTATAAAAGGAAACATGAAAGACAACCTTAAGAGCAACCCTTGGAAGGTAGTCCTTGGTGCACTAGCATGAAGCTCTCAGAGAGTACCAGAATACTAGAAACTACTGATCAGAATCATGCCCAGCTGGGGCTGTAGCTCAGTGGTAGAGTGCTTGCCTAACATGTTCAATGCCTAACATGGTTCAATCCCCAATACCCCCCCTCAAAAAACAAAAACAAAA
>PVLC010045815.1:0-11657 GCA_004027655.1 Graphiurus murinus | reverse complement strand
AATAAAATCATGTTCTTTGCAGGGAAATGGATGCAACTGGAAAACATTATGTTGAGTGAGATTAGTCAGTCACAAAGAGTTAAGAAGCATATGTTCTCCCTAATATGTGGATGCTAGGGAGAAGATGGGGCATAGGAGGGTCTCTAGATGAAAAAGAGAGATCCTCGATAAGCAAAGAAATTGATTTAATTGTAGTGGACGCAGGGGGCAGAGGGACACCCTAAAGCACATGATGTACCTACACAATCATATCAAGGTCACTCACTGAAGTGAACCTTAGGGGGAGGGAGGGGGAGGGAGGGGGAGGGAATGGGGAGGGAATCGGGGAAGGGGTCAAATGAGAATTGTGTGCAAATATGTTGTTAACAATTTGTACTTAACAAAGATGTATGCTATATTGCATGAGTTACTACAATAAAAAATTTAAAAAATAAATAAATAAATAAAATTAATCTCTAAAAAAAAAAGATTATGGAATTGAGGCTTTGTCTCTTCCAAAAACAAATGTTTGCGTTATTTTCACCATACCTGGTTCAGTAAGCAGTTATTCATGATGATGACTTTATTGTTCTTCAACCACTAAGACAGAAAAGGTAACATTTATCTAGGGATATACAATATTCTTTTGAGAAGAAAATGAAACCAACCGTATGTATGATTATGTGGAAATTAGATCACTGTTCACTTTCTAAGGTCTATCAGGTATTAATGTGTTCTTTCTCCATTCGCAAAGTATCTCAACATAGTTAATTTGCATCCCTAAGAATGCCAAGTATGTCTGCGTTTGTACAAATTTTCTTTCCTAAGTGTTCATAGGTATTTTCAGCAGCATCTCAACAGTCAGACAGAATGCACGAACTGTAGCTATCTTTCTCTGCATATCATTTCATAACTGCCAGCTAATGAGCTTTATGAGAATAAAGCAAACTACCAAAATGAAAGCAGCTCTATTTGTCTCCTTTTGGACAGATAATGCCTTGAGAATGTGTTTCCTTAGAGAAATCGTTTGGCTCTCTGCACTTGTTTTTCCTTTCATTTTTGTGGCTGTTATTCAGATAGCCGCCTGCTTCTCCACAAGGAGATAACAACGCTTTATGTTCGTAAAGTACCTTATAATATCTCTGGGGAATGGCAAGGTATAATTTACTCCCATTATTATTATTTTTTAAATAAAGAAACACAGAGCTATTTAATCATTGGGCTGAGGTAGATAGCTAATTTCAGGGGGGAAAAAAAAATCTAGAATCTGGGAGCCCTTCTGAGTTTCCTGTTTTGGGATTGTAGAAAAATCCAGAGCTCATTCTTGGAAGTGACAACATGGTTGAATATGATAATGGGTATCTGTGGGGGGGGGGTGTTAAATTAGACTGGAGTGATATGAAATCATAGTGTAGTTTTGACTTGCGTTTTCCTAATGGCTAAAGCTATGGAAGATGTTTTTCGTGGATTTATTGGCCATTTGTGTTTCTTCTTTTGAGAAATGTTTAGTTCATCTGTTCATTTATTGACTAGGGTTTTTTTTATTTTTGATGTTGTTTTATGAGTTCTTTATATATTTGACATATTAATCCACTGTCAGAATTGTAGCTAGCAAAGATTTTCCCCATTCCGTGGGTTCTCCCTTCATTCTCTCATTTCCTTGGCTGTGCAGAAACTTTTTTTTTTTTTTTTTTGCGGTACTGGGGATTGAACTCAGGGGCATTCTACCTCCGAGCTACACCCCCAGCCCTATTTTTTATTCTTTATTTTGAAACCGAGTCTCACTAAGTTTCGGAGTACCTCACTAGGTAGCTGAGGCTGGCCACAAACCCGGATCCTCTGGTCTCAGCCTCCTGAATGCTGGGATTACAAGTGTGCGCCACCACGCCCGGCGGCTGTGCAGAAACTTTTTAACTTGATGCTATCCCAGTTATTTCTTAATGAAAGGCTGTTTTATTCCATAAGGAAGGTCTGCTCAAGTCTTTGCTAAGGACCCCTGCCCACTCCAGTTCATTCTCTAGAATGGTTCTCTGGTTCTTTACTCTAGAACTACTTCATAAATGGTGGCCCATAAGAAAGAATCCTGGTCATGAGTATGTTACATCAGAGCTAAAGCAGGATGTTCCTTATTGATGTGCTAGGCACTCTTTATCACAGGATGCCCCTCTGACCCACGGTTGAGCAGTGTCCCCACACTGTTATAAAATCATAACTGATGGTATTACATCCACTACTCCAGTGCTTCTCACACTCAAATATGCGTATGAGTCACCTTGGGATCTCATTAAGTGAAGATTCTGATTCAAGAGGTCTGGAATCAAGCCCAACCTTCTGCATGTCTAACTAGGTATACCCCAGGTGATCTGCCACTGCTGGGCCAGGGGGTAAACCTTGTGGAACAAGGCACTCTGTCTCTTAATGCCCTTCGTATCTGTGCTTATGTGGCAAATTCTTGCTTTAGTTTAGTCCTATGGGGGAAAAAAAAAACTGAACGAATCTCCACAGATAGATTTGTATAATTTCTACTGTCAAAAAAAAAAAAATGACGATTCTACAACTCAGTGCACTTTCCTTTTGGCCTTAGCTGTCAAAAAATATACTCAACGCTGGTTCCTGCAAACATCTGTGGTGCCAGATTGTTTCAAGATGGGCATTTTCTCTTGAAAGCTTGTGTAGTAGGTTATGTTTAAATCTCGTAGACAACAAGATTTCAATCACTCAGGTTTGACAGTGGCAAACTTTTTGTGTGTGACAAAGGACTAGGGTGGGTGCTAATTCTGGCATTCATGCTTTGCTCTTTTTTGAGCCACTTATATTTTATTTCTCTGAATAGACTAGCTAAGCAGATTGGACCTATTGTCAGAGTTGGAAGAACAACAACCCTTGCAACTTCTGGGGTAGTATATGTTAGAGGGCCAGGTGTCACTCTCATTTAGACATTGTATGGAACCTTTAGTTCAGCCCAGAGAGATGAGCAGAAAAGGATGATTTTGAGGCATTTTATATTACCTTTCTTTCCTTGCCTTTAAAAAGCTATCTTAAAAGTAGAATAAATATTGCAGAAAATATATAAACTGCCAGGCCATGGTGGTGCACCTGTCATTACAGTACTTGGGAGGTTGAGACAGCAGGATCACAGGTTTGAGGCCAGCGTGTGGTAACGTAGTGGGACACTGTTTCAAAATTAAAAATAAAATAGGACTGAGTGTGTTGCTCAGAGGAAGATTGACCCTGGGTTCAATCCCCAGTACCATATACAGGAAAAAAAGAAAATGTAAACAGCTACAAAAAAGCACTTAAGGGGGGAAAATTTCCATGTGGCAACGGGTGTTGGAGATAAACAGTGGTGATTATTTGGCATTTTTTCCTTACAGAATGTCATTTACTAAGTTTATGTATATAGTCATTTTAAAGGCACAAAACAATTTATCAGTGGACCATGGCATATAAAATTATCATTTTGTAGGTTAAAATAATTGAATATTACCAGAAACATGATATTAGGCATACTTGTTTTAATTTATAGTTTTAAATTTAAATGTCTAGTACAAAATTGCTCTATTCAGTATTCAACAACATGTTTAAAAATGGTAATGTGAATGTGTCAGTATATGTTTTACCAATTCCTTATTGTAGTTAACTTACTTTGTTTCCAAATTTTTCATTATTTTAGTCAGTCTTCAGTAAATATCCTTATGAAAAACTGCATATATATTATATACATATGTATGTATATATTATATATATAAGTATATATATATACATATATATATAATTTTCTTAGGAGAAAACTCCACAATCAGATTACTGAGATAAACACATTTGATGTAATTTAAAATACCAGCAGGTGTGTATACGCGTATGTCTTTTATGGTGTCTGTGCCAGTTCACGATATTGATGCATTTTATTTTCTTTTAGTTTGATAGATGAAAAATGGTATTTCATTATTTGCTTTACATTATAGAGGTGTTTACTTTTTGTTCTCTTTATTGGCATATTTTATCTTCTGTAAATTGCCTACATTGTCATCTTCTTTTGTAATATTTTATTGGTTTGGATTTCTCTACATTTTCAGGATATAAAACTTCTTTTTTATTTATGATGTTGGCCTTTTCCTGTCACTGATGCTGTAAATATTGCACTCTTTCATTTACCCTTTAACTTTATTCAAGGTGTTTTTTCCTCTTTCTCAATCCTATGATTTTAAATTCCCATGTAGTCTTTTTTAAATTTTTTTATTCTTTTCAATTATGGTTTCTGGATCTGTACTTAGAAACTCCTCCTACTCCCAAATTATTTAAATAAGTTTTTCTAGTATTTTTTAAAGAGTTCTTCCTTAACATTTAACTATGTAATTAGTCCAAAATTATTTTTACAATATTAGTTGAGACAGATCCAGCTTCCCTTTTCTAAAAGGGTCAGCTAGTTATCTGATCATAATTTATTGAATAATCTATCATTTAGTTGTTGATTTAAAATGTCACACTTATCCTAGACTAAAACCTGCTTTATACTTGGGTCTGCTTCTGGGATTTCATCTTTGTTTCGTTCATCTGTCTGCCCATTCTGCTTCTATTACCACAAAATTATAACTAAACTGTTATATGAATTTCAGTGTCTGGCAATGTGTATCACCAACCATTCCTCTTTGAAAAAAAATTAAACTATTCTTCTCATTTATTCTTTTTATAATCATTTACTCATTTGTATGCATGTATATCTTTTATTTGCTCAAGTAAACCGGAAGCATAATTTCTATTGAGATTTATTGAGAATTGTGTCAAATTTAAAAATTAACTTGAATAAAATGGAAGTATTTAAAATTTTGAAATTTCCCACTCAAAATTATGGTTTCCATAATTTTGTGTCCCTAATTAAATGTTTATTTTGAGTAGCTCCTACACATTTCTAATTTAGTTCAATATATTTTTCATTTCTTATTATTACCTGAATAGGATTTTTTTAAAAAATTAAATCTCTAAATTGGCTTTATAGAATCTTAAACAGGTTACTATTTTTGCCATGACAATTTATCTTGCCAAGTGCAGGTAAGATTTTATAATTATTCCATTTTCACTATGAATCATCATTTAAATCATCTTATTTGTAATATTTCTTTAGTTAATGAAAATTGATCTTGTCTTTTCCAATAATTTTTTCTATATTTCTTCCATTTATCTCATTTGATTCTACCCTATCCCCGTATCTAGAATACCCAGAAATTTGCATTGATAGCATTTTTTTTCAGATTTTAGTCAGAATATCATTATAGCTTTGCTTTGAATACAATGTTGGCAGCAGATTTTAGATACATTTTCTTTCCAGGTTAAGGTAATGACTTTTTCTTCATAGATTAGCAAGGGCTTTTAACTATAATATGCATTGTATTTGTCGATTAAATTTTTGGCCTGTGCAAAAAGATACAAGTATTTTTCTTCTTTGGTCTACTTATAGAAAAATTATCATTGGTAGTTTTTTTTTTTTAATATTGTACTATTTCTGGATGCCTGAATTAATCCTGCTTTTCTCATGGTATGTTATTCTCTTTAAATGGCAGTAAATTAGGTTTATTATCAATTTATTTTATATTTCTATATTTTATTGATAATAGAATTGATGCTTTTTGTTGTTACTTTTTTTTTTTTTTTTTGCTTAGGATTTGTTATCAGAGTTATGTGACCTTGGTAAGATTGTTTGGGATGATTTCTTCATACTGAATACCTTAGAGAAAGCACAGGAAATATAGTACCTTCTTTCCAGCTTCTCCTGTCCTCACTTTTCACATGTAACTGTCTTGATTCCTTCTGTTTGATGCCCTGTATTTTGAGGATAGACCTTTTGTAACAATATTCAAGGTCTCTCTAGTACTTTTTTTTAAAATATGTTCTTTTATTGGTAACTTGTAGTCTCACATCCTAATTCAGTTCACAGTAATAGAGATATATATACACACACAGCACTTGGTGGGCTTTTCCCCAACTCCCTCCCCACTCCCACCCCTTCCCCTTACATGATTTTGAGATTGGCTTTGATTATTTCACATATGTACAAAATATCAATTGAAGTGTTTCCTTCCTTCATTCTGCCTCCCCCCCATTAATCCTCCACTAGACCCCCTTCATTGCTCCACTGAGGTATTTATTCCATTATCTAAAGTCCCTCTTCTCTCCTGAATATTCCCTAGCTTTTACATATGAGAGAAAATATATGACCCTTCAATTTCCTTGACTGGATAACCTCACTTAACATAATATACACTGGGGCCACCCATTCTCCTGCAAACAATATAAATTTTCTTTTTTATTGCTGCATAGAATTGTGTGTATATCCCATTATCTTTCATTCCATTCATGTGTTGATGGACACCTAGGTTGGTTCCATAATTTGGCTATTGTGAATGGTACTGCTATAAACATGGATATGCATGTATCATTATAATATTCTGATTTCAGTCCCTTTGGAAAGAAACCCAGGAGCTATATAACTGGCTCATTTGGTGGATCCATTCCAAGTTTTCTGAGGAATCTCCACACTGATCTCTATAATGGCTATACTAATTTGCAAACCCACCAACAGTGTATAAGAATTCTCTTTCCCCACATCCTCATAAGCTTTTATGATTTTGATGATTACCATTCTAATTGGCGTTAGATGGAATCTCTGTTCAGTAATCATGAATTATTTTAGTTTCTGTTTGCCTTGGAAGGTTTTTATTTCTCCATTAAGCTTGAGAGATATCTTTGCTAAATAAAACAGTCTTGATTGGAATTTGTCTCTTTCAGGGGTTGGTGTATATCATATCAGGCCATTCTAGCTTTCATTGTTTAGGCGGTAAAGTCTTGAGTAATTCTTCTTGTATTTCCCCTGAATGTCACCAGTTCTTTTGCTCTTGATCTATTTCAGATTTTCTCCTTGACCCCTGTTAGTCATTTTGATTATTGTGTGGCATGGAGAAGTTCTTTGATCTTGTTTTATTGTGGTTCTGGATGTGTCAGGTGCATGGTTGTCCATCTTATTTTCCATATTTGGGTAATTTTCTGATATTATTCCTCTGATGAGGTTTCTAATGCCCTTAGTTTGTGCTTCTAAACATCATTCGCTGTCTTTTTTCTAGAAGTTAGATTGTTTCATATTATCCCAGATTTCTTGAATATTCTGGTTGTGTTGTACTGTCTTCTTTATATTGTCGACTATGTAGTTAGTTTTGAATGAGGTGTCTTCTAAGATTGAAACTCTATTTTCCATGTGATATGTTCTGCCAGTGATGATATTTATTGAGGACTTTATTTCACTTATGTCTTCTTTATTTGCTCAGGACCTCTTTTTGATTCCTATTTAAAACCTCAATTTCTTTATTAATATATTCTTTCATATCTTGTACACTTTTCTGATTTCATTTCTAACATCTTAGATTATATGAAAAATCAAAATTCTGAATTCTCTTTCTGGCACTGTCTACATCACTCTATTGACGATCTCTCTTGTTGTTGAGTTGTGAAAGTTTATTGTTTTCTCATTGTTATTCATTCTCCTGTTTTCAGCATTCTTAGGTTTGTATTTCTGTTATGTTGACATTCTCTTCCTCTTTGTGTGGGAGTTCTATGCCTATTCATTGCCTCTTTATATTGTCAGGTGCTGAGGGTATACATGCCACAACAAATCTATATCCTATAATCAGAATTTTTAGTTAATTCTCCAGAACCTCTTTAACAGGATATAGTACTTAATCAGTGCATGCAAGCAACAGCCCCTGATTGGCTGCAGGCCTCTGAGCTTTCTACACCCCAAACTCAACAGACACTAAAATTCTCTGAACCTGCACTCAAGCTGACTAAGCTTTAACATGTCAGGGACACCGCTTCTGCTCTGCTGCTTGTAATCATGTAAAGTTCTGTGGCTCACTGACCTATTGCCTCTGTGATTGCTGGGCCCAAACTCAGCAGGACCATAGACCATAGATTATGCAACTCCCAGCCTGTGGCCAAGCTGGCTGAGCTTTAATGGCCCAGGGTCACCACTGGACTTCATCCTCACCAGGCATAAGCTCTTCTGGCTGAGAGATTGTAGCATTCCCAGCCTACGGTATGGATGTCTGAGTTAAATTTTCCGAAGTACACTGCTGCTGCTCTGCCACCTGTAATCACATGAAACCCTGCTGGCCCCTGACCTTCCCGCTTGTGGGGCCCAAACTTCAACAGGGGACGAGTGCACCATTCTGAACCTGGGGTTTGGGTGGCTGAATTGGTTAGCCCCAGGGACACCTCTGCTACTCTGGATTGCTGCACTGACATGAGACCTTGCCAGACATTGGCCCAGGTACTCATGGCACACAAACTCTTCAAACTCTTCCAGATGAGGGTTTTTAACCTTCCCAGCCTATAATATGGTTGTTTGAGTTATTTCACCCCAAATACACCACTGATCATGATACTGTGGTGATCCCTGGAAATCCTGCAGAGGAGAAGAAGACTACTGAGTCTAGGTCTCCATGGGCGTATTCCTAGGAACTGTCTTCTAATTCATGATTCTGCTGTGTCCAACTGTAGACTCAGTCCCCACTACTGCAGGGATGATTGGCAAACTCAGACCCCACTATTTTGGTCATTGATACTTGAGTCCTTGCAGTCACACATGTTCCCAATAGGACAGTTCACAAATGCATGGTTTTGATGAGCCCAGTTTTATTCACATGGGTCCCTACTAGAAGATTCTATAGTTTCTCATTCCTGATGAGGTCAGCTACAGCTGCAGAAGATGGATGGACATTTTGGCTGGATGGTCTGAAGATTCAGGTCTTGAAATACTTGGGCTTGGAGAGAAGACTGTGGTTGCTTTTCTGTGTTGGCTCTCTGTAATCACTGGCTCAATAGAATTTAGCTTCTTTACTGGAGTTCATCTCTGAGAGCCACTGAATTCGGGCAGCTACCATCTCCAGCATGAACTCACAAAGCAATATTCTTCTTGTTCCTTAAAACTTAGTAGCTTTGCAGATGTTCAGGTCTTTTCTCTTTTACCATCATTCCAAAGACTCTTAGGCTTACTTATTTGATATTAGTTTCCTTAGTGTAATTATGGTTTTTCACTTAAATCCTTTAAATTCAGATTGACAAAAAAAAACTTTTAACTGTGATTTTTCTGGACCATTAGGAAATTCACCAGCTTGTGCAGGAAAGTGGTAGAGGAGAAGGAGGTGTACTGTGGAAGTCTGAGAGCTCTGACATCACCAGGATTCCCTTCTTTCTATTTATTGTGGTAGCCCAGAATTAAATGGGGGTAATGTGCCTGTAACAAAAGAAAAATTTTTTTGGAGGGGTGGGCAGACTAAAGATATTGTGCCCATGTTTTTTGTTTCATTTTGTTTAGAATTTTTGTTAAGCAGCAATATTCCTTATGGGGTGCTGCTTACATAAAATTTTGACATTTGTTAAATACTCTTTTCCTTTAGTTCCTTTATGAATGTGGGACTATAGATAAATGGGTAGCTATTTGAAATTCAAATGTTTATTTCCTAATCCACAAGATACACACTGCAAATTATAGGTTAGTTTGCTCATCCCTCCTTCTGGTATTCTCTGTATTTTATTTTTCAAAATTTACCCAGTTGTTCATAAGAGTTGTGACATTTCCCTAGTCTGTATTACTAGAAGCAGAGTCCCCTACTGTCATATTCTTTTGACCATTTGGATAAAAAGTTAGAAGAAAGTGCAGGAAGCTAAAATCATGTCCTCAGTCTCTACCTGTACTCAGAGGCACACATTGTCCTTTGACCTCACCTTGAGAGAATGTGTCCAAATGACTCAAAACAAAACAAACAAAAAAATCACACACAGATTTCATATGAATTTAAGGTTGAGCATTTCTATTTTTGAGACTGAGAGGAGGTTCCTTAGAGGTGCTTTTGGAGTAAAGAGCTTGTCGAGACTGGTGCGTGAGTGATTTGTCAGCATGAGTGACCCTCTGACACATGCAGATGGGAGAACATTGTCCTTGATGAAGAAAGGCATACCACCAAGTTAAACTCCTGAGAATCATACTCTTAGCAACTGGAGCAAAACCATTTTTGTTATCTTCATACTCTTTATATGCTCTTTATTTAAGACTCAATTCACACCTCCCACACTGTGAATCCTGAAGACCAGGGTTATATTTTATGTAGATGAGGTCAGGATAATGCCTGTCGATTTATATAAGAGGAACTGAAGCTCACGATGATAAGTGACTCTTCTAGGCCATGCGCTTATTATGAAACAAGACCAGAAACTCAGGTCTTTAGTGTGTTGGTGTACTGCCCTTCCCATTGCACCAATTTAAAGATAGTTCAGTGCAGGGCTATAACCCTAGTACTCAGGAGGCTGAGACAGGAGGATCACTGGTTTGAGGATAGCTTCATCAACTTATCAAGACCCTGAGAAACCTAGCAACACTCTGTATCAAAATACAAAATAAAATTGGGTGGGGGATTTTAAGCTCAGAGGTAAAACTCTCCTGGGTTCCATCCCAGTTTACAAAAGTGAAATTAAATAACGGTTATTTCAGGATTTTGCTATAGAATCTTTGTACGGAAGTTTCTCAGAAGGCATTTCAGTTTTTCACTCATATCCAAAAGCCAAACACCACGGTACCACTTGAAGTGTTTTCCCCTACACTTCCTCAGAGAAATTAATCAACGAAATATCTGATAATGCATCTAGAGAATTGGAAAACTTGATTCTACCATACTATTGTATAGGCAGTTTCTTCTCTGACCCCGGTTTAAGCTCAGTGCACACCCTGGCACCAGGGAACTAATTGGCCATGTAATTGTTATCCCTGCTGGTAACTGCACATGCCATTCTTATTCACATCCGGGCCTAATCCTTTTCTAAATTCTTCTTGCTTCAATTTGCCTCAATAATATCCTGTAGGAGTGGATAATTACACATTGTGTGGTGAAGGATTTCCTTTCCACTACTCTACAATTAGACTCTAATAATTTCATTTACTATCCCCTTCAGGATAGGCCAGGGGACCAGGTAGCGAGGAGGTACACCCAAGTCGATGGCCTGCAGCATGTCATTTAGATTCCCCTTGTTAGCTCAGAGAACTTGTAGCTCTCCTCTGTTTCCCTTGCTGAAGGGACTGATGCTTTGTCCTTGCCTGGAATCCTCCCTGTTCCACTTCCCCAGCCATTCTAATTATTTCTGCTGCAATCTGATAGACCTCGTAGCACTGCTCAGGTTCAAAGGAAGAATCATCGAAGATAAGATCATCGACTTTCAGTGTCTGGAGAGATGTCAGAAGGATGAAGGAGGAGATTTACCCTGAATGGTTTAAGAACATGCACTAACAACTGTACAAGCTGTTGAAAAGGTGAACTTGAACTCAATAAAATGTGGAGAGCCATATATTCAATAGAGTTATCTATCTAGGAAACCCAGAAGAGAACAAACTTGCCTTTATGGGTTCAGTTCGGAGCTATTAAACCTTGAGCGAGGATCTTTCTATTCTAGGCTTACATCTGGAATACCCTGGATAGGCAGCATTGTTTGGTCCCTCTAATTTCTTTTATAAAAATGAATGTGATCACTTATTTGAGAAAACTTGTATAACTGTTAATTAGCTTAATTAGACAACTAGTCATTCAGTGGAGGGTGAGAGCCAAGAGGTCAGTATTTGAGGTATGTTGGGATAAATCGAT
>PVLC010045814.1:0-11644 GCA_004027655.1 Graphiurus murinus | reverse complement strand
TGCATGTTTTTCCTTTTGCAGGTAAGCCCAACGCTCACAGAAGAAGGCTACCAGCTAATGCACTGTGAAAATCCAGAGTCGGATTCTGTAGGACTTGGACACTGGCCCTCCAAGTAAGAAGCAAATGCCAACTGAAGGCTGCCTCTGAGGAACAAAATCCCTCAGAGCCTGGGTGGTTTAAAACTGGCTGAAAGAACTGCATCACATGAGGATGCATTCATATTGGAAGTGGAAGGGACGGAGGCCTCTAGGGGTAATAAACGAGGCGGTCATCCCGTTAGGACATGGGGAGAGGGGACGAAGAGGAGTCAGAAACAGACTTCGACAGGTCAGAGATGGAGCAGATACTAGAAAATACACCAAAAAACTGGGGGTAAAGAGCAGCACCGATGGGGGAGGAGGGTGATACAGTGGCATGTCAGGGCGACACGTGTTCATGAAACTTGACACTGAGAACTTGGAGTGTGAGTCAAAGTGTGGCTCAAGCCAGCTTAGTTTATAGCCTGTAGCCTGGACTCTTTTTTTTTTTTTTTTTTGGTGTTGGGGATGGAACCCAGGGGCATTCTACCTCCAAGTTACAGACCCATGTCTTTTTATTTTTTATTTTGAACAAGGTCTTGCTAAGTTGCTGAGACTGGCCTTGAACCTGTGACCCTCCTGTTTCTACCTCCCACATACTGGGATTATAGGCATGCATCACACCCAGCTAGCCTGGACTCTTAATTTTTCTTCAGACAAGATGTAGCCTGAAAGCTTCCTTTCATTTTTGCTATTACCATTTTATTCCAAGTGACTTCAACTTACTTTCTTCCATGTGGAATAACCATGTTAACCCTCAATGAATAGGGCCATTCTAATAAGTAACAAAGAAATCCCATTGCCAAATCATCTTAAGCAGCTCTTGTTCCAGGGTAAACTCATTGCCCTGTATCAGTGCATTAAATGTGTGTGTGTGTGTGTGTGTGTGTGTGTGTGTGTGTGTGTGTGTTGGAGAAAACACCCCAATTGGTCAAGCTGAAAGGACTTCATGAAGGAGATGGCTGTCGAAATGAACTTGAATGTCACCTAGGGTTACAAGAGTGGTGATAGAAAGAGTTGTAGTCAAAGCACATGTGCTAAAGGCCAGAGGTACAAAACCTAGTCCATGATCACCAGTGAGATGCCTGGTCGATTGCCCATAGGTTTCCTGTGGCGAGGGAGAATCAGCTGAAAGGCACATTTGAGGGCAGGTAGCAGAAGTCTGTCCATGCCAGGCTGGAAAGGCAGCAAGATCTGGGGAGTTGGCCAAATAATTTTGGGAAAATTGCTTTTTTTTCTGATTTCTCACAATAATAATTTCAAATCTCTATCTTTGTTTAAAAATATTTTCTTTGATTTAAAAATCAATAGGGGAGTATAGAACATTTTGGAAAGAGAGAACAAGAATAGAAAAAAAAATCACCCATAATTTTACCACTTGGAATTGACCTTTTAGTAAACTTTCTTCAAGTATTCATTTGTGACCTTAGCACTCATAAAGCTTTAAAAGCTTTATTTATATGCATAATATTACATCAGGAAAATTTCTCCTTGCTATTTTTACAATTATTTTTGTGGTATGGTACTAGGAATTGAAGCCAGGAATGTCCTACCTCTGAGCTACACCCCCAGACCTATTTTACTTTTTATTTTGAAATAGGGTCTCACTAAGTTGCTGAGGTCCTCACTAAATTGCTGAGACTGCATTCAGACCTGTAATTCTCCTGTCTCAGCCTCCCACGTACTGGGATTACAGACTATTTCTAAAATTGGTGTAAATATCAATTATTGACTTCCAATATCCCATGTTATTGGTGCTCCAGTGTTTAATTAATCATTTACTTGCCACTGGATTTATGTGTTGCCTTGGGGGGGGGGGGCAACCCTGAAAAACTGAGATTAAAAAAAAATCTTTGCAGTTTAGAATGATAGCTAGAAACCAAACAACAAACAAATAATAAGGATAAGTGCATGATCCCTTTAAGAAATTTAGTTAGATTTTGGTTTCAAGAGAATAAGAAGTACCAGTTAGATACTAGGAAAGCTAATATGAAAAAGACTCAGGCGCTTAGTTTCATTGGACTGTCATTAATGTCACTAAAAGGATAGTTGTAACCTAATAGCTAATGTGCTCTTATGTTTTGAATATATAGCATAGAGCCACAATAAAAGTGAGAGTCCCTCTAAGCTTTGAAAAGTTTACTTTATGAAAAAATATCACTTGGGGATGAAAGAGCAGTACTTCCAAAGGTGATAGCACATTCACATGTGCTCATCTCTCTCTCTCTCTCTCTCTCTCTCTCTCTCTCTCTCTCTCTCTCTCTCTCTCTCTCTCTCTCTCCCCTAGTTTCTCAAGATGTAATATTAGGTCATTACACAAATTGTCTTCTTTCTACATTATTTGTTCTTGTCCATTTGATGAATTGATCCATTTATTATCATGAAATAACCATGATCATGGTAATTTTCTTTGCTCTATAACCTACTTTTTCTGATATTTTTGTTGTTTGGTACTGGAGATTGAACCCAGAGGCATTCTACCTTCAATCTACATGCCACCCTCCTTGCCTTATTTTATTTTTTAATTTGAAATAGGAACTTGCTAAGTTGCTGAATCTGGCTTTCAACTTGTGATCCTCCTGTCTTGGCCTCCTAAATACTGAGATTTCAGATGCACACCACCACAAATAGCCCTTTTTCTGATATTGATATAGCTACTCCAGCTTTCTTTTGATTAGTTAACTTTAACTCTCTTATTTTGCTATTTGTTCTCTACTTAGGCCATTTGTGATGTTTGATTTTATGTGCTAACTTGACTGTGCCACACGATGCCTCAATACTTGGTTAGACATTATTCTGGGTGTGCCTTGGTGGGTGTTTTTGAATGAGATTAACATTTGAACAGTAGACTGAGTAAAGCAAATTGCCTTCCCTAATGTGCTGGGCCGTATCCAGTAAGAGCTGGATGAAGTAACAAGGTCCTTCTAAGAGTAGAGGAAGACTCTCTCTGACCGCCTTTGAGCTGGAACATCAGATTCTGGACCTAGTCTTAGACTGGGATTTACAGCATTGGCCTTCTGGTCTCCAGTTTGCTGACTGAAGATATGGGGCAACTCTGCCTCCAAAAACACATGAGTCAATTCTTCATAGTGTACCAAACTCCCTCCCCATGGAGCAGTTGAAGGTTGTTTGCAAGTCTAGGGCCTGGTGCTCGGAGTGAGTTGTTGAAACAAAGTTTGTTGCAGTTGAAACGATTAATGAATTTGGGGTAAAATTATCCACTTAGTAACCAGGGCAGTTGATCCCGACACTTGAGTCTGCTAAACCCACAGTTAGAGATTTCATTTTGAGGCCTTCATGAATCCATGCACAAGGCGGCATTGACCTTAGTGGAGAATCCACATGCAAATGAAGGCAGTCAGTGTTCTTTGTCCTGCTTCTTCTCTACCTCCCCCCCTTATTTAAGCATCTTTTCATTACAGTTCTCATCCTAACATCTTATTTTGGGCATCAATGATTTTTAACTTTTTTTTTTTTTTCAAAGAAATCACCCCCTTCACACACACCAAATCTGTCCTCCAAATTGAAGTTTTTGAAAACAAAGTATCTTATCTCTAGGTGGAGGGTGTGTAAATGGAAGATTAGTTGAGGCATGGCTTGTGAGAATCTTTTATTTTTTTATTGTAATAATTCGTGCTTTGTATATATACATTTTTGTTAGGTACAAATTGATAAAGACAAATGTGCACCCATTTCTCATCTGACCCTTTCCCCAATTCCCACCCCACTCCCTCGCCCTCCCTCCCTCTCAAGTTCAGTTCAGTGAGTGATCTTGATATAGTTGTGTAAGTACATCATGTGCCTTAGGATGCTCTCCCCCCACCACCCATGAGAATCTTTTAAAAAATGAAAAGTATAGTCCTAGTGTCTGTGGAATAGATTATATGTTTGTATATATATATATATATGTGCAGTTTTATATAATTATATAAAACAATATAATTATATACAAGTTATATAATTATAAAAATTATATATATATAATTATTTATGGTGATTGAACCCAGGGGCAGTCTACCTTTGAGCTATATAGTCAGTCTTATTTTATTTCATTTCATTTTATTTTGAAATAGAGTCTCACAAAGTTATTGCTGGCTGACCTCAGAATTGTGACCCTCCTGTCTCAGCCTCCTAGGTACTGGGATTACAGGTATGCACCACGGTGCCTGGCTAAGATAGGATTTTTTTTGTGTGTGGTATTGGGAATTGAACTCAGAGGCATTCTACTTTTGAGCTACCCACCCCTCCTTACCCTACCCCATTTGATTTCTTATTTGGAAACAGTGTCTCACTAGGTTGATGAGTCTCACTTCTTGCTGAAGGTGTTCTGGAACATGGGATCCTCCTGTCTCAGCCTCCCAACTACTGGGATTACAGGCTTGTGCCACCACACCAGGCAAGATAGAATATTTAAAGCTGAGTTTATATTGGAATATCTGGGAACATTTCTTTTGGGGGAGGATGGTTTGAAATTATCTTTAAGGAGGCTTGCTTAAAATGATTTTTAATGATACATTTTTTTTTGTAACGGAAAAATAATTTTTTCCCTTTTTCATGTTAATGAAATGTTAATTAAAACAGAGTTATGTGTTGGTTAAAGGTTTATTTATTGACTCAGCCAACAAAAATATGATAGACTATTACGAGCTGAGTAGCTTGAGCTGGTGGTTCAAGCTACTTAACCTCTCTAAATCTTATAAAAATATGTGAGTATTTCAGTTTAATAGTCAGCTTTGGCTGATAGCTAGTTTTCTCTGTGGCTGTGAACATTCTTAGCAGTAAAATATTGACAATAAAAGCAGCCTGCTTTACAGTATTATTGTTGTTCAGCCAAATTAAAGAATTAAAGTAAAAAAAAAACTATAGTGACTCACACATACCCATGTTTATAGTAATACAACTCACAATAGCCAAGTCATGGAATCAACCCAGGTGTCCATCAACAGGGCAGTAGATAACAAAAATGTGGTTTACATACACAATGGAATTTTGCTCAGCCTTAAAGAACAACTAAATTATGTCATTTGTAGAAGAAGAGATGGAACTAGAGAAAATTGTGCTAAGTGAGATCAGCCACTGCCCCAAAGTCAAGGGGCAGATGTTTCCTCTCATCTGTGGAAGCTAGAGAGAAAATAGGAAACCAAAGGGACTTCATATAGATGAGGAGACTAGTAGAATAGTAGAACAGGGTTGGAGGAGGGAGGTGGAGAGGGGGAAAAGGAGGCTTGATGAAGAAAACAGCTCAAATAATGCTAGGTCCTTATAGGAAGTTCTCACTATGGGAAGGAGGTGGCGGAGAGGGTGGAATCCGGAGGGAAACAGGCAAGAGCTGTGTGCGTGTATGCTTGCATCACATTGAACCTCATTATGATTTGTGATTACAATGCAGCAATAAAAGTAAATTACAAAACAAACAAGACAAAACAAAACACGAAGCGCAGGGCCAGTTGTCGGGAGGGAGCGTGCTCATTCAAAGGCAGACCCTAAAGCTTTTGGGTACCGAAGGTCAAAGAACAAAATCCTCATTTCCAATCCTGACAAACCTTCAGGATTGTAAAACAGACCTGGAAAAGCATTAACTTTTATGTTTTAACAATTCGGTGTGAGCTTTCTTCTCTTATTTTAGTGACCTTTCTCAAGCAGTTATATTAGGTAATTGAAAAGATCTTGATTGAAAAGATATGTCTTGATGGGAAAGATATCCTTGGAAGATAAATAACTAAGAAAAGATTTAAGATTTAATGCTTCCTTATTTTAAAGATTAATCTGAGACTTTTAAATCTGAAAAGAAAAAAGCAAGTATATGGTGTTGTAAAGTACAGTCAGCAGACAGCATTATTCTGGTTTCTGATCAATATAAGGGCCAAGTCGCTGCTGCTGGTTTTTTAATCATCGATAAATTAAGCTTCCAAAAATTGCATCTCTCCTTGTAATTCAATAAGATGAGATTGTTTTTTCCAAAGATATGATTGGTCCTTTCAGCAAAAGGGGCGGAGAGAACAGCAAAGTCTAGAAAATGAATACCTTTCACTTGGTAATGTTTAAATTCAGCAGAAGTGCAGAGAAACTAGAGTGTTGCTTTGGAAAGAACCAATAAAAAACGGTAGCAAGATCTGCACAGCCCAGCCAGGAGCCCAGGAAGGAAACTTCTTCTTTGGCAGGTCCTTAAATCGGTGAGTCTTAACAAAGGGCTAAAACAACGAAACAACCATGAATTCTAATATTTACTGTCGGGAAAATACAACTTTGAATTGCATGCTCAGATGAAAGGAATTAGGTGGCTAGCTAGGCATGATTCATGGAGGCAGTCGTTTCCATTCATTTTGGGTTTTTCCCCCCCTTCTTTTTCTTTTGAAGGACTAGGAGCAAGATAGAAACTGTTCAGAGCCTTTAGTCTGCATACTACTGTGTAAGTGAGGTAGTTAATTGGATTTCCCTCCTTGTTGAATTTAGGCCACACTATCAACTTACGCCTAAGAAAGACATCTCAAAAACATCATTTCAGATCAGGAATAAAACTAGGAAGGCACCCAGCAGTAACATTACGAGAGATATAAAATTGCAATTTCTGAATGGCTCTGAGTTTCTTTCACAAAGGAAATGTGTGCATTTAGCTTAGTATATGTTTTGCTCCTTTCTTTTTTACAAAACATTTTATGGTATGGTTTATTTATTTATGAGAAGGATGAACAGATTTTATTGCTGAAAATTCTGCCTGTGTTCTGTTAACTAGAAATCAAAGCTAACATGGTCTGTATCAATATGTGGGGTCAGAGCTGAAATATTGGGGAAATAAGGGGATTTCTGGCTCTTAAAAAAAAAACTTACAATTTTTTGCTCAAGTTTATTTTTGCACTGTTTGAGAGCTGAGCAGAAGATAAGATGTCCACGGTAGAAATGTTGTCAAAAAAATGCTTCCAACATGAGAAGGATTTGTAGATTCGGTGTGTTTTAATAATGCTGATGGAAATTCTGAGGTTGCAGGTTCCTTTCTGGGTTTATAGTTTTCCATGTGCTCTTGAGTCAATCGTAGACCACAGGCTGCCTTTATGATACGCAGAGGTTTGGGTTATTGGATTGCTTCCCCAGGAAGGCCTCTTGGATGTATGGAAGATTCCCTGGGAGAGAAATGGAGGCATGGATACCGTACCAGAGGCAGACGGCACTGTCTGGTGCTTCTGTTGGGAGCACCTCCTGTTTTGTAAATGGAAATGACTGAGGGTCAGCAATGAAAATAAGGATTGCCCTACGATATTTTAATTTCATCCCTTTTGCTTGGGAAAATGGGACTGGAGATAATGTGGGCTTAAATTACTCTGAAATTTGTCACTCACAATTTCAGAGGGAGAGGCTGGTGGAGTAGCTGGTAGTTAGGAGACAGAGGACACTTTAAAAAGATTAATATTAACAAGCTAAGAAAACATGAGAGCAGCTCCCTCTGTTATAGTCAACTCTCCAATTACTTAGACTCGCCACTGTGCTTCAGGTTGTCTGGTTGGGAACAAATGGACCAAGTTACGTGGAAGCTATTGTTCTAAACACAGACAAGCTGGGCTCCTATTTTACATGGCTTAGAAGATACTGAATTCTATCGATTGTTCTCTTGCTGGTTTGTTTGTGTAGGAAAAGATGACTCTTTCCTCCCTTCCTATCTCCCCATGTTCCCACCATATTTGGAGTTAAGAGGATTAAAATGCTCCACTTTTATTTTCCTCCCCGTATCATATTGAACCATGCAGACAAAACCAGAAGAATGTGTGTGCACTTCTGTTTGATAACCTGCCCCAGCCGATTGCTAGTTTTCTTCGTGGCTGTGAAAGTTTCTCCTGTAGAGAAGGCAAGGATTTCATTAGCACTTGCTAATAGATAAAGATTACTCATCTGGACACCTTGGTTGGGGTACTCGAGCCCCCCAAACTAGTTTCCTGATTGCTATGTTGCATGTCCAAGTGCTTTCGGGTTGTTTTTTAATGTATAAGAGAATGTCCTATTTCCTTCTACATGCCAGCGTGACTCAAATCGTTTCACTAGAATACAGCTTTGATCTATGACATATTAGCACAGTATTAACATGGCTTAATGCACGTTAAACACTTGTAGCTGCTGACACAGAAGGAAATCGTTGTGAAGAGCACAGAGTAAGTGTATTGAGTTTACAGAATGCTCAGTGAGCAGGAAGCGACACGATTTCTGGGGAGAAAATCTCCAGTGTGTTCCCTGGGGCCTTGACCTGCGGCTGACACACTTCCAGAGCAGTGCTGACATGCCGTTAAGAGCACAGATACGAGCTGCTACTGGTGCGCTGAGGTTTCAGGGCTGTTTTTAGGTTCCTTGCAGAAAAATCCTCAATTGCTGCTCCTGTAAGGCACTGCATTAATGGCAAAGCTTTAAAGGAAGTAACTCACGGACTCAGTAGGGGCCTTCACATAGCCCGAAGTGAGTGAATATTTATATGATAGAATAAATGGATGGTTGCAACATTTTCCCTAATATAAATAATCAGTAACCAGTCCTTTATTAAAATATGAACAATTAATATTGCAAAAATAATATACCAATTGGAAAATGCCTGTATCATCAAATATCCTCTTTCTCAAATAAAAAGTATAGGATTACTTCTAACATCACTATATATGGTTAACCATGCTATTGCTATACATAATATGAATAAATTTTAACCCCTTGGTGTACATTTTTCTAGATATATTTCTCTGTACCTTTATTTCACTTAAAAGCATTTCATAAATCTGTGGTAATTTGTGTTTTTTTACAAAGTGTATTTTTTTGTGGTACTCAGGATTAAACCCAAGGGCATTCTACTTCCCAGCTAAACGCTCAAGACCTTTTTTATTCTTTATTTTGAAACAGGGTCTCTCTAAGTTGTGGAGGCTGGCCTTGAACCTGCAAATCTCCTGTCTCAGCCTCCTAAATACCAGGATTACAGACCTGTGCCACCATGCCTGGCTCACTAAATGTATTATGAACATCTTACCATGTTGACAAAATTTAGCAAATCTGTGCTACCATGCCTGGTTCACTGAATGTACTATGAACATTTTACCATGTTGACAAAAATGATCAACTCTTTTATTGATCCTAGTTTTAACCTTTGCTCTCGGTACGTCGTAACCATATATAACAGTAGGATTTGCTGTTACATATTTGTACCTGCACATAACATAATCTGGTCAATTTCATTCACCGGTACCTTCCCTTTCTCTCCCCTCCTCCCTTCTCCTGGTCCCTTCCTCTACTCTACTGATCTCCTTTCTATTTTCATGTCAACTCATTTTTTAAGAGAAGAATTTGGAAGGGAAGGGAAGGAGGAGATTCCTAGAGCCACCGTGGTGCTCAAATGGGGACAGAGAAGCTTGAGGTTAAAGGGGACAAGAGAGAGTCCAGAGGAAAGCTCTAGGTTCTTGTTTAATAAGATTGCTCCTGCATACCGTCATGGCTCATGGTGAGGCAACTCAGGCCCATTCAGTACTGATATAGGAATTCCCTAACACCAATCTCTCAACAAACATATCCACGGTTGTAAATTGCACTTATTATTGTAAGTAGTACAGTTAGGATTATTCTGCAGGAACGCATATGATGCTCACATTGCAATGGCTTGCTTTCAACAAAAAAAAATCTAAGCCTCTGCTGGATGAAATCATATTACAGAAAATAATGATATTGACCTCATGCTTCCTGCTCTGTCTCTTTAACTTCCTTCTTTATGGTATGAAAGTTATTCTAGGTATGTGTAGGTAAACAAGAGGAAGAGTTAAGTAAATTAAGGACAATTAAATGCCCCATGAGGTCCAGGTGTGGTGGCATATGCCTGTTATCCCAGTACTTAGGAGGCTGAGACAGGAAGATTGCAGGTTCGAGGCCAGCCTCAGCAACTTAGTGAGAACGTCAGCAAGGTAGCAAGAATCTGTTTAAGTAACTAACTAACTAACTAAATAAGTAAGTAAGTAAGTAAATAAATAAATAAATAAATAAATAAGAGGACTGGGAATGTAGTTTGAAGGTAGAATGCCCTTGGGTTCAATCCCCAGTAGCAAAAATAAATGAGTAAATAAATAAATAAATAAATAAATAAATGGGTAAATAAATAAATAAATAAATAAAGTCTCCAGGAGTACTTTAGGTGGTCAAGAGAAGAGATACTCTTTTCTCAAGTAACTGTTCTAAGGCTTGGGACAAGGGTCTGGAGGCCAAGTGGGATTTGGATACATCAGGAAGAAGGAGAAAAGACATTACATACTGGGGGGAAATACGTGAAAAGTGCAGGGTTGGAAGTGAGTGCGAGGTGTGTGAGCGGCAGAGTGAGGGCTCCCCGGTGACCAATGCGTTCAAGGTTCTCTACCTCATTCATCCACTCTGCCTCGAGAAATCATTTAAGTTGCATTTGCATTTAATTAATTAACTAATTAATTATTTTTTCACGGTACTGGAGACTGAATCCAGGGGCATTCTACCTCCAAGCTACACCCCCAATCCTATGTTTTACTCTTTATTTTGAAACAGGGTCTCACTAAGTTGCAGAGGCCCTCACTAGGTAGCTGAGGCTGGCCTCGAACCTGAGATCCTCCGGTCTCAGCCTCCCAAGTACTGGGATTACAAGCATGCACTATCACGCCCAGCTCAGAGGAGTGCTTCTGTCTCCCCTCCACCATGCTTGGGTAAAGTTGCATTTTGGAAAAAAAAAAGATGCAACAAAATATTTTATTGACAAACTTGAACAATAGTGCAAATTTAATCTGTGGACCTAGGTAAAAACATAACATACATCAAAAGCATCTCTTGTGCTGGGTACTGTAGGCTCTAGAGAGAGATCTAGATCTCATTTACCAACCCAAGGTGGCCAGCTCCATCGCCGTCACGGACTTCCTGTTCCTCCAGAGCCAGTCTTCCTCCAGCCCTCAATGCTTCATCTTCATCTTCATCTGTGTGTGTGTGTGTGTGTGTGTGTGTGTGTGTGTGTGTGTGTGTGGCACTGGGGAGTGAGCCCAGAGGCATTCTACTTGTGAGCCACACCCCCAGTCCTATTTTATTTTTATTTGGAAACAGGGTCTCTCTAGGTTGATGAGAGACTCACTCCTTGCTGAGGCTGTCCTCTAACCTGCAATCCTCCTGTCTCAGCCTCCCAAGTACTGGGATTACAGGCATGTACCCCCACGCCTGGCTCTCATGTTCATCTTTGCCTTTAAATCTTAGTGCATGTCGTTCTCCCACTGAAGATAACGTTCACAAGGAGACAAAGTTTCGTTGTCTGGTAAGCCCGTTGGAGTACAGTTGAGGTTTTTTACATCATCATCCCCACTGGGGACTTTTAGATACAAGCAGAACAATTCTTGATATTACACACACACACACACACACACACACACACACACACACACACACACTCATGCTCACATTCTCATACACCTGGCTAATTTCTCAGACACTATAATTATTTCTTGCTTAAGAAAATTATTGACTAAAACCAAAGGAGAAGGAGGCAACAATTATTTTATATTCTTGTATTATTTCTTTTTTCTTTCTTTCTTTTTCTTTTTCTTTTTTTTTT
>PVLC010045813.1:0-11741 GCA_004027655.1 Graphiurus murinus | reverse complement strand
AAAAAAAAAAAATCAGAAGCTGCCGGGCGTGGTGGCGCACCCTTGTAATGTAATCCCAGCATTTGGGAGGCTGACACCAGAGAATCTGGGTTCGCGGCCAGCCTCAGCTACTTAGTGAGGCACTCCGCAACGTAGTGAGACCCGGTTTCAAAATAAAGAATAAAAAGTAGGGCTGGGGGTGTAGCTCAGAGGTAGAATGTCCCTGAGTTCAAACCCCAGTAACGCAAAAAAAAAAAAAAAAAAAAAAAAAAAAAAAAAAAAACATAAAAACAAAAAAAAAAAAAAAAAAAAAAAAAAAAAAAAAAAAAAAAAAAAAAAAAAAAAAAAAAAAAAAAAAAAAAAAAAAAAAAAAAAAAATCAGAAGCTTTCCTGTATGCCAACTATAAATCCACTGAAAAAGAAATCCAGAAAACAATTCCACTCACAATAGCACCCGGAAAAATAAAATACTTAGGGATAAACCTAACCAAAGAAGTAAAAGACCTCTATAAGGAAAACTATAAAAAGTTGAAAAAAGAAATTGATGAAGACCTTAGAAGATGGAAAAATCTTCTATGCTCTTGGATAGGCAGAATAAATATCATCAAAATGGCCATCCTCCCAAAACTGACCTACAGATTCAATGCAATACCCATGAAATTACCAAGGGCGCTCCTCACAGACAGAAAAATCAGTCCTTAAATTCATCTGGAAAAACAAAAAGCCCAGGATAGCCTAAGAAGTTCTTAGCAATAAAAACCATGCAGGAGGCATCACGATACCTGACTTCAATCTCTACTACAAAGCCACAGTAATAAAAACAGCATGGTATTGGCCCCAAAACAGACACATAGACCAATGGAGCAGAATAGAAGACTCAGAAACAGACCCACAGACTTACAGTCAATTTTTGACAAAGGAGCCAAAAAACATACACTGTAAAAAAGATAGCCTCTTTAACAAATGGTGTTGGCAAAACTGGTTAACCATATGCAGGAAAATGGAAGTAAACCCCACTTTCTCACCCTAAACAAGAGTCAACTCAAGGTGGATCGAAGACCTGGAAGTCAGGCAAGAGACCTTGCAGCTACTTGAAGAGGGCATAGGCCAAACACTTCAACCCATAGGCACAGGTAAAAACTTTCTCAACAAGACCCCAAAAGCACAAGCAGCTCAAAGGAAGATCAATACATGGGATTGCATTAAACTGAAGAGCTTCTGTACAGCAAAGGAAACTATCAAGAACCTCAACAGAGAGCCCACAGAGTGGGAGAAAATTTTTGCCACCTACTCTTCTCATAGAGGTCTAATATCTAGGATATACAGAGAACTCAAGAAAATCACAGGGAAGAAAACAAATAATCCAATCAAAAACGGGCAAAGGATCTAAATAGACACTTCACAAAAGAAGAAATACAAATGGCCAATAAATGTATGAGGAAATGTTCTACATCATTAGCAATCAGAGAGATGCAAATCAAAACTACCTTGAGATTTCACCTAACTCCAATCAGAATAGCAATGATAAAAATCACAAACAACAACAAATGCTGGCGAGGGTGTGGAAAAATGGGAACCCTAATACATTGCTGGTGGGATTGCAAATTAGTGTAACCAATATGGAGGATCTTCAGACAAATGGAAATGAACCTACCATATGATCCAGCAATACCACTTCTAGGTATCTACCCAAAAGAATGGAAACAAAACTATCATACCAACGCATGTGTATCTATGTTTATAGCTGCACAGTTTACAATTGCCAAACTATGGAAGCAGCCAAGATGTCCATCGAAAGATGAATGGATTACAAAACTATGGGATATGTACACAATGGAATTTTACTCAGCCATAAAGAAGAACAAAATCATGTTATTTGCAGAGAAATGGATGGAACTGGAAAACATTATGTTAAGTGAGATTAGTCAGTCACAAAGAGTAAAAAAGCATATGTTCTCCCTAATATGTGGATGCTAGGGAGAAGATGGGGCATAAGAGGGACTCCAGATGAAAAAGGAGAAGCCCTCGATAAGCAAAGAAGTTGATTTAACTGAAGGGGATGGACAGGGGGGAGGGAAGAACAGGACCCTAACGCACATGATGTACTTTCACAAATATATCAAGGTCAATCACCAAAACTGAACTTGAGAAGGAGGGAGGGCGAGGGAGTGGGGTTGGAATTGGGGAAGGGGTTAAATGATAAATATGTGCATATATGCCTTTATCAGCTTGCACAAAGATGTATGATTACAATGCACCAATTATTATAAAAAATTAAAAAAAAAAAACAACAAGCGTACACCACCACACCCAGCGCCTATGTTATTTTTATTTGGAAACAAGGTCTTGCTAAATTGCTGAGAGCCTTGCTAAGTTGTTGAGGCTGGCTTCGAACCTGTGATCCTCCTGTCTCAGCCTCCCAAGTACTGGGGTTACAGGCATGGGCCACCATACCCAGCCAAAAGACTACATCCTATTATATGATTTCATTTATATGAAATGTCAATCAAAGTAAAATGTATCCACAGAAAGTAGATTAGTCATTACCTCAGGCTGAGGCAGGAGTGGAAATAACTATATATGAGCATGAGGTTTCTTTCTGGAATGATGAAAATATTCTAAAACTACATTGGGGCTGATGGTTCTACAATTCTGTTCATACATACAACCAGTAAACTATATTTAAAGCAGATAATTCTATGGTATCTACATTTCCAAAAAGCTTTTAAAAAGAGTGAAGAAAATTATAAAAATTATAATGATAAAGTCTTATTGTGAAGGATTTATACACTAACAGTTCCATTTTAATTATGTCTCAGGAACTTGGTAACACCTTTTTAGGGCAGTAATATAGGATCATCCTTTTCCCCCAAAAGCATTTAACAGTACTAATGAACTAATTTAAACTCTCTATGTGCCTTTGAAGTTCTATTTGATAATATACAAAAAAGAGAAGAATCTGAAATGTTATTAGGAAGGAGTCAAAGACAGTGATTGTAATAGATAATCTTTTTTTTTTTTTCCGGTACTGGAGATTGAACTCAGGGGCATTTTACCTCCGAGCTACATTCCCAATCCTACTTCTTATTCTTTAGTTTGAAACAGGGTCTCACTAAGTTGCAGAGGACTTCACTAAATAGCTGAGGCTGGCTGCGAACCTGGATCCTCCAGTCTCAGCCTCCCAAGTACTGAGATTACAAGCGTGGGCCAGCACTCCCGGCTGGTAGCTCATGATTGTAATCCCAGACAGGAGGTCACAGGTTCATGGCCAGCCTCAGCAACTTAGTGAGGCCCTCTGCAACTTAGTGAGACTCTGTTTCAAAATAAAAGAATAGGAACTGGAGTGCAGCTTGGAGGTGGAATGGCCCTGGGTTCTATCCCTAGTACCACAAAAGGGGAGGGAGGGTGGTAACCATTTTTTCCAAAGGAAAACATTGGCTTATAGAAGGAACTGGAAGGATGAATTCTCTTTATATAGTAGCTATCTCCAACCAGAAGGATAAAACAAGATTAATTCATATAATCTATTATGATAGCTGCCAAATCAAGAGACTAAATAGCTGTAAACGTTCTCATACTCCCTACCTACTCACAATGAGAAAAACTCCTACCAGAACACATATCTGGAAAATATCTCTAATACCTTAAGTTACAACTCAAGATCAAGTTAACTTAGCCTTCTTTTTATATTAATATACTATAGTATATTATTTACATTGTATTAACTTTTTAATTTTACTAGTCAATTTCTTCTTGAAAAACAGAACATTGTTGTCTATAATAAAGAATCATTTTGCCAGGCAGATGGCCTACCCCTATAATCCCTGTATTGGGAAGAGGCAAGAGGATCACAGGTTCCATGCCTGCCTCAGCAATTTAGCAAGGCTCTCAACAACTTAGTGAGATCCTATTTCAGAATAGTAAAGTGGAGCTGGGGTATAGCTCAGCTTCTGTATTTAGTCCTCAGTAACACACACACACACACAAAAAGAAGTTTTTTTTAAATTTTCTTTTCTACCTCTGAGCTATACCCTCAGCCCTATTTTTTTTTTTATTCTTTTTTTTTTTTTTTTGAAACAGGGTCTCACTAAGTTGCAGAGTGCCTCACTAGGTAGCTGAGGCTGGCCGCGAACCTGGATCCCCCAGTCTCAGCCTCCCAAATGCTGGGAATACAAGCATGTGCCACCACGCCTGGCTCGAAGTTTTTTCTTTTTTTTTTAAAAAAAGGGCTAGGGGTATAGCTTGGAAGTAGAGAAGGCCCCTGGGTTCAATCCTCTATACCTCCCCACAAAAAAATCATTCTCCTCAAGTCACCACCACAGCATCATTCCCATTACTTCAAAGGATGTAAATCGTTATCTCCCAAGAGTCTTGAGGATAAAAACTGTTTATAAACCAGGAGTGGTGGCACATGCCTGCAATTCCAGTACCAGGAAGAATGAGACAGGAAGATTGTAGGTTCAGAGCCAGCCTCAGCAACTTAGTGAGGCTCTCAGAAACCTAGCAAGACCTTGTTTTCAAATAAGCAATAAAATCAGACTGGGGGTATAGTTTAGAGGTAGAATGCCTCCTCGTTCAATCCCCAGAATGAATGAATGAATGAATGGAGGTCTAGCTCAGAGTTAGAATGCCCCAGTATCAAAAAAAAAAAAAAAAGTTTATAACCCTATCTGGTAATAATAAAGTACACAAGTTAAAATTAAAAGAGTTTTAGTATTTAAAGCCTCAGCTGGTTTTCAAATTTAATTCCAGAACATCAAGTAACTCATCCAAGGACACTTAGACATAGAGCCCATGTAATTTTCCCACATCTGTCTTCACTAACTGAAGCAATTCATTTTCAACTAGAGTCAACATTTCCAATCCCGAATTTTAAAAACGTATTCAAGCCAAATAAAATGAGAGTTCTAACTTTTCTGAGAAAATGACAACAAATGGACAGATGAACATTAGTTATGAGGCATCTCCCATTTTTCCCTCACTTCATTAGGATAAGCTGTGTGTGTGTGTTATACTGGAGATGGAACCCAGGAGCTTTATACCTCTGGGCTATATCCCCAGACCTATTTTATTTTTTTATTTGGAAACAGGGTCTCACTAAGTTGCTGAGGCTGGCTTTGAACCCATGATCCTCTTGTCTCAGCATTCCAAGTATTGGGATTACAAGTATGAGCCACCATGCCCAGCCTTGGGTAAGCTTTTCTTTTCTAAGGCCAATCAGGAGATTTATAGAACTTAAAGGACAAACCAGGTTTCTCTATGAGGTACCTATCACCCCCTAAAAAATGAAAGACAAGGATGAACATGGACTTTTTTCTTCAATAATTTCAATGAAAAGGAGAGAAAAGGTAAAGATGAGATTTTTATGGGAGGTTCTGAGGATAATGATTCCTTCCTCCTTAATTAATTAATTAATTGTGGTACTGGGGATTGAACCCAGAGGCATTCTACCTCTGAGCTACAACCCCAGCCCTATTTTTTACTCTTTATTTTGAAACAGGGTCTCACTAAGTTGCAGAGGACCTCACTAAGTAGCTCAGGTTGGCCGAGAACCTGTGATCCTCCTATCTTAGCCTTCCAAGTACTGGAATTACAAGCATGAGCCTGCCCTCCTCCTCAATTTAACTGCCAGACTCTCAATAAGTGCTATGGTATCTGTAGTTTTGTGTTTAATGATGAAATACAAATCAGGTTTAAAAAAAAAAAAAAAAGGTGATAAAAAGAGACAAAGAGCCAGATGTGGTGGTGCACACTTGTAATCCCAGTGCTTGGGAAGCTGAGACAGGAGGATCCGGGTTTGCCGCCAGCCTCAGCTACTTAATGAGGCCCTCCACAACTTAGTGAGACCCTGTTTCTAAATAAAGACTAAAAATAGGGCTGGGAATATAGCTCGGAGGTAGAATGCCCCTGGGTTCAATCCCCAGTACTAAAAAAAAAAAAAAAAGAGAGAGAGAGAGAGACTAAGAGCCAAAGCTGATCCACATGGGAATCTTAGTACTTAGAAGATTAAAAAGACAAATTTTTAAAGAATATTGTGAAAAAGTGAACAAGGTTCAAAACACAGAGGTATTTTGAAACACAGGGTATGGGGCTAGGGTATAGCTCAGTGGTATAGTGCTTGCCTACCATGAGCAAGGCCCTGAATTTGATCTCTAGAATGTCAAATATAAATAAACAAACATAAATAAATAAAATAAAACACAGGATAGAAATTGAATGTACACTAAGGTCCTAGTTTTCAACAAGATAAATACATAAAATATACTTCCTTTTTCAAACGAGATATATTATAAATAAGACCTATCCATTCAAAAAAGTTCTACCAACCCTAAAAGCAAAGGAAACAAAAGCAAAAATAGATCAATGGGATTGCACCAAACAGAAATGCTTCTGCACAACAAGGAAAATAATCATCAGACTGAAAAAACAATGTGCTGAATGGGAGAAAATATTTGTAGACTCTTACAGAGGATTAATATGCAGACTATATAAGGAACAAAAAACCCCTCAATAACAAAAGAACAATTAAGTATGTTAAAGAGACACCTGTGGCAGATGTGGTGGTGCACGCCTACAATCCCAGTATTGGGAGGCTAAGACACTACTCACGATAGCCAACAAATGGAAACAACCTGTGCCCATTAGCTGATGAATGAAGAGCACATATACACAGTGGAATACTAAACACCCATAGAAAATGAAATCCTGTAATTTGTGACAATATGGATGGAACTAGAGATCATTATGTTACTTGAAATGAGTAACACATGATCTCAATTATACGTGGAATCAGAAAACGCTGTTCTTAAACCAGACATGGTGGTGTCTGCCTGTAATCCCAGTATTTGGGAGGCTGAGACAGGACAGGAGGATCACAGGTTCAAGAATGGCCTCAGCTAGTGGTGAAACTCTCATCAACCTAGCAAGATTCTGTTTCAAAAGACCTATTTTAATAGGTCTGGGAGTGTAGCTTAGAGGTAGAATGCCAAAAAAGCTGCTCTTATAGAAGCAGAGAGTAGAACAGTGGTGACTGGAGCCTGGGGAGAGTAGGTGTCAGGGAGGGATAGGGAAAAGTAGATCAATGGATACTATGTTACAGTTAGGCAGAGCTGCGAAGTTCCCGGGTGCTACAGTATAGCAAGGTGACAACATGTAACAATTAAGTTTGTATATCTCAAAAGGCTTGAACAAAGGATTTTGAATGGTTTTACCATAAAGAAATGATAAATAAGCCAGGCATGGTGGTACATGCTTGTAATCCCAGCATCTGGGAGGCTGAGACTGGAGGATCCAGGTTTGTGGCCAGCCTCAGCTAGCTAGTGAGGCACTCCGCAACTTAGTGCGACCCTGTTTCAAAATAAAAAATAGGGCTGGGGGTATAGCTTGGAGGTAGAATGCCCGAGTTCAATCCCCAGTACCGCAAAAAAAAAAAGAAATGATAAATAGAGCCAGACCTGGTGGCGCATACTTGTAATCCCAGCATTTGGGAGGCTGAGACTGGAAGATCTGGGTTCGTGGCCAGCCTCAGCTCTTAGTGAGGCCTTCCCCAACTTAGTGAGACCTTATTTCAAAATAAAGAATGAAAAAATAGGGCTGAGGCTAGAGCTTGGAGATAGAATGCCCCCAGGTTCCATCCTCAGTACTGCAAAAAAAAAAAAAAAAGAAATGATAAATATTTGACGATACATATATTTGACCTGATTTTAACGTTATATAATGTATACGTGTCAAAACATAACATGACATTAATATGTAGAAATTTTATGTTTTATGTATCAGTAAATATATCTAATTAATAAAAAAGAAAACCTGGAAAAAAGCTCTATCAAAGTGTTAACTGGTGGTTGGGGATATAGTAGTACAGTGCCCTAAATACCCATTAAAAAAAAAATGGTTACTTAGCCATGTGTGGTGGCGCACACTTGTAATCCCAGTACTTGGGAGGCTGAGATAGGAGGATCCGCGTTTACAGCTAGCCTCAGCTACCTAGTGAGGCACTCCACAACTTAGTGAGACCTTGTTTCAAAAATTAGGAATAGAGCCGGGCGTGGTGGCGCACGCTTGTAATCCCAGCATTCGGGAAGCTGAGACCGGAGGATCCGGGTTCGTGGCCAGCCTCAGCTACCTACTGAGGCACTCCGCAACTTAGTGAGACTCGGTTTCAAAATAAAGAATAAAAAATAGGGCTGGGGGTGTAGCTCGGAGGTAGAATGCCCCTGAGTTCAATCCCCAGTACCGCAAACAAACAAACAAACAAACAAAAATTAGGAATAAAAAACAGGACTGGGGGTGTAGCTTGGAGGTAGAATGCTCCTGGGTTCAATCTCCAGTACCGCGAAAAAAAAAAAAAAAAAAAGGTTATTTACTGCTGCTGGGATTACAAGTGATTTTCATTCATTTTACAGGTTTCTGTGTTTCCTACCATGAACATGAATTATTTTTATAATTTCTGAAGAAATAAATATTTCAACTTAATGGAATCACTGTCTTATAAAAAGTGGCTTGTTTTAAAATCATTATAGTGAACAATCAAAATAAGGTGGAGATGCCAATACATAGAGGTAATGTTTCATAAGCACCTATCTTAACTTCTCAAAATTAGGACAACTTCTAATTTTCTTGCCTTCTCACTTCATTTTAGACTTTGTTCTCAAATGTTTTTTTTTTTTTTTTTAAATCTTCAATTTCTCCCTTTGAACTGATTCCTCCCCATCTGCTTTCAAACATGCTCAGGTTTCCCCTATCAACTCCTATGCTCTTTCTGTTTTCCTTTCTTGCCAAATTTCTACAATGAGTGCTTTTTAGCCTCCAATTTGTCTTTAACCCTTCACAATCTTGCTTTCATTTTGCCCTGTCATCTGAAAGAGCTGCATCTTCAACATTACTTAAGTGCTATATGGAACCTTTATAGCACCGATGATGCTCATCAAGGTCAGTCAAGCCAACACTAAAGACTGCTCATGCTTCATCATCAGTGAGCTCTTTCATCACTCCATGGCCCTTCCCTGACTTTCTGCTCCCTTTACCATTCTCCCAGTTCCTTTTCCTTTAGCAACTCCCCTCTCTGCACTAAAACTGAGGAAGTATACTTTTATACTTCAGCTATTTCTCTAGAGCCCAATATCTCATCTAACTTCCTTGTATTTGGCTTCCTGGTCTGCCACTGCTGAGTCCCAACCAACATGTCTAAAATCTCCTCAATCTTATTTAACATTAATCCAAGCTACCACATTTGAAAAGACTAACATCAAAAATCTCTCAGGCCGGGCATGGTGGTGCATACTTGTAATTCCAGTACTTGTGAGGCTGAGACCGAAGGATCCGAGTTCACAGCCAGCCTCAGCTACTTAGTGAGACCCTCCGCAACTTACCGAGACCCTGTTTCAAAATAAAGAATAAAAAATAGGGCTGGGGTGTAGCTTGGAGGTAGAATGCCCCTCTGTACTATCCCCAGTACCACCACCACCACCAAAAAAAAAGTCTAAGCCTTTAGGCACAGTGGCACATGTCTGTAATCCCAATACTTGGAAGACTGAGACAGGAAGACCAGTTCAAGGTCAGCCTCACTCACTCACTCAGCAACTTAGTAAAATCCTGTTTCAAAATAAAAATTTATAAGAGGCTAGGAGTTTAGCTCAGGGGTAGAATGGCTCTGGGCTCAATTCCCAGTACAAGGGAGAAAAAGTCTCTCAGACTAGAAACCTGGGAATTTTCATTCCTTTCCCTCTTGGGAAAAAGTCACTAAACCTTCTTGATCTTCCTTCAAAATATCTCATGGATTCACCCATTCTGACCTTCCCTTCTCCACAGTCAGAACTACAGCCCCTGTCAAGCCTAAAGTTCTAAAGAATATCACAAGCTATAGGGGTAATGAGGCACTGCCTGAGGTACAAATTTCAAGGGCAACAAATAAACTCAGTAATCAAATTTAAAAAAAATTCTTAAATATGTTTAAAGCCTCTACCTAGACTATTTATTTATTTATTTTTGTGTGTGTGGTATGTGTGGTACTGAGGATTGAACCCAAGGGCATTCTATCTCTGATCTATGCCCCCAGCCCTATTTTTTGTTCTTTATTTTGAAATAGGGTCTCACTAAGTTGGGGAAGGCCTAAGTATCTGAGGTTGGCTGTGAACCTGCCATCCTCCTATTTCAGCTTCCCAAGTACTGGGATTACAAGCATGCACCACCACACGTGACTTATTGTTTATTTTGAAACAGGGTTTCACTAAGTTGTAGAGGGCCTCGAGTGTTGCTGAGGCTGGCCATGAACCTGCAATCCTCCTATCTCAGTCTCCCAAGTATTGAGATTACAAGCATTCACCACCGTGCCCGGCTATCTACATAGACTTTAATGGATCCTTTACTCTATTCAATTAATTGTGGATATGCAGCGTGTTAAACCATTTCTTGAAAATTAAATATATTTAAAAGGCCCTGAGAAGCCTACATAATTTTATTTAACTCTTGATTCTCAAGCTTAGGCACGATAGCTCTTGGAACTGATTTATTATGTTAAAACTAAACTATTTATCTAAATATTGAAGGCCTTCATAATTGGAAACCCTATTATAGAAGTTAAAGATTAAAAACTTCAGCCTGGTGTAGTGGCGCACACTTGTAATCCCGGTACTTGGGAGGCTGAGACAGGAGGATCCGGGTTCCTGGCCAGCCTCAGCTACTTAGTGAGGCTCTCTCCAACTTAGTGAGACCCTGTTTCAAAATAAAGAATAAAAAATAGGACTAGAGGTGTAGCTCAGAGGTAGAATGCCCCTGGGTTCAATCACCAGTTCTGCAAAATAAGTAAATAAATAAATAAATAAGTAGAATAAACTAAAACTAGGGCTGGGGGTGTGGATCAGAAGTAGAATATCCTGAGTCTCAATCCCCAGTACCACAAAAAAAAAAAAAAGAAGAAGAAGAAGGGAACATAAATAGTCCTATTTTTTAATGGGGTTTATGTTAGGAGTATTGGAAGGTCTCACTGCAATGGTGCTAAATAATATCATTAAGATGGGCATGGTGAGCCGGGCGTGGTGGCGCACGCTTGTAATCCCAGCATTTGGGAGGCTGAGACCGGAGGATCCGGGTTCTCGGCCAGCCTCAACTGCTTAGTGAGGCACTCCGCAACTTAGTGAGACCCTGTTTCAAAATAAAGAATAAAAACCAGGGCTGAGGGTGTAGCTCGGAAGTTGAAGGCCCCTGAGTTCAATCCCCAGTACCGCAAAAAAAAAAAAAAAAGATGGGCATGGTGGTGCATAACTGTAATCCCCAGTACTTGGGAAGCTAAGATAGGAGGATGACAGGTTCAGTTTGAGGACAGCCTCAGCAAATAGCAAGACTCTCATCAACCTAGCAAGATCCTGTTTTAAATTAAAAATAAAACAGGGTTGGGGGGTGTGGCTCAGAGGTAGAATGCCCCTGGGTTCAATCTCCAATTACCCCCCCCACACACACACACGAAAGTCAGTTTACAAAGGAATGAACCTCAGTGGTATAACACTTGCTTAGAATACATGAGCCTCTGGGTTCAAATCCCTAGCACCATTTAAAAAAAAAAAAGTTAAGCCGGGCGTGGTGGCGCACGCTTGTAATCCCAGCATTCGGGAGGCTGAGACCGGAGGATCCGGGTTCGCGGCCAGCCTCAGCTACCTAGTGAGGCACTCCGCAACTTAGTGAGACTCGGTTTCAAAATAAAGAATAAAAAATAGGGCTGGGGGTATAGCTCGGAGGTAGAATGCCCCTGAGTTCAATCCCTAGTA
>PVLC010045812.1:0-11658 GCA_004027655.1 Graphiurus murinus | reverse complement strand
AAAGAGAGGATGGCAGAATATTCACAGCCGAAGTGGTTTATGATGTTAGGTCCACAGTAGGAGAGTTGCACAAGAGAATACGTAAGTGTGAAGGAGCACAGTCCACCCCACATATAAGTTCCAGCAACCAGGAGAGCACAGAGCTTAGGAGACATAGCAACCGTGTAGAGCAGGGGATTACAAACAGCCACAAACCGGTCATAGGCCATCACTGCCAACATGAACATTTCAGTAACCACAAACGCACAGATAAAGAAAAACTGGGTCATGCATTCTTTGAAGGAGATAGTTCTGTCATCCACAACCAAGATCTCTAACAGTTTGGGTGTGAACACACTGGAATAACAAATATCCAAAAAGGAAAGATGGCTGAGGAAAAAGTACATGGGTGTGTGAAGTTTGGGATTGATCCTTCTGACCACAATTATGCCCACATTGCCCACTACAGTGACTGTGTAGACCAGGAGGAACAGCAGGAAGAGGGGTGCCTGGAGGTGTGGGTATTCTGAGAAACCCAGCAGGATGAATGTGGTCACAGAACTCTGGTTTCCCAAATCATGCACCATGGTTGTTAATATACAAAAACAGGGAAAAGGGGAAGAGAAAAACAAATTTGAGCATCAGAACTTTACATGGTATTGTGGTGGAAACTCCCGTGAGGTTCAATATAAACCAGGAAAGACAAATATGTCCAGTTTGCATTCATCAGTGTTCTATTTCACTTTGGATTCTTATTTGAGCACTCACTGATTGTTGATTATAGGAAATTAGCTGTGTTCTTCAATTCTGTTGCTTTCTTATCTGGAATAGAAAAAGTAGTAGCTATCAATATTACTATTTTATGTAAATTTTCTACAAATGAAACTGATACTTAGCGTATTTCATGATAAAATATAATGGCAAGACAAGAAAGGAGATGTAGAGCTAAATCAGATAATCATCAAGCAGGTGTTATTATTCACAGGATTGGGAACATTAAACGCTTCTTCTAAACATTAAATATGTCTAACATACAAATAAAAACAAAAGAGTTAAAATTTGAGCAAGGAAATGCATCTTCAGTTATCCAGAGTTCTTTGTTTAGATGATTTTTTACATATTTTAAGCACGCACTATTTCCAAGTAATAATGAAACGTCTACCTAAGAAGATCTTTAAGTTGTCTTATCAGAAATACCACAAATAGCTATTCTGCTGTGATTATGTACCTACCATATATGCATTTATATGCTGAAAATGCTGAATAACAAAAACTATCTCCTGAGTATGTATTTTGAAAATACATTGGTTACCTCAAAAGTTTAACACTGATTACATTCTTCTTGTTATGTAATCTGTAGTATATACTGTCTTAAACAGGAGGAAACAGCCAGTTATTTTATCTATCGTTAGTAACTAAAAAACAGAATATTAAAATGGTAATATCTTATTCAATACTAAAAAATGTTTTCTTATGTGGCCAACCGAAGAGTTCTGGTCGTGGAGTAATAAAAGACTCTGTAAGACTGAATAATAACAACATTCCATTTTTGAATTCCACAAGGAGTCTGAGTATGAGAAATTTCTCACAATTAAGCCTGCAAGGCTGATTCTAGAAATGCCTGTGGAGCTCCAATAAACCTGATGCAGTTGTCTTGAACACATCTGAGAACTGGCACACATTTTATCCTTATGCATAAAAAGAGACAGGCACCTATAATGTCTGTCTCTACTAATCCCAGCATACTATCAGCATACTATCAATGTAATATCACCATATTATCACAGGGTGCATCAATAGGAAATAGGATGGAACTTTTTAAACTTTATTCAGTTAGTCACATGTGTTGATGACAATTTCTTTTCTTTATATTCAGTAACTTGGATTACTTTTATTGCACTAGCACCATGCGGGTCAAGCATTTTGTAGTGCAATCTCCCACAGCTAACGGGAAGCTTGATGAATCCATTGTATCATAAAACTTCCACAAGTTGGTTTGGGGAAATAGTTCCCAGAATGGATTACCATGTCCTAGTGGAGAAGAAATACCTTTCTGGTAGTCCCTAAACAGAGATGGAAACAAAATTTGGGGAAAAAAGTATTTGGAACAGTTCAAAAGAAAATAATTCCTGACAGTTTGTGCCTGCCTTGTATTCAGTACTTATTAACAACATTTCTACTGTCTAGTTTTATATTAAATTTATGTCCTTGCTTCTAAAAGAAGCCTTTCAAACCTTGCCATTGAAAGAAACCAAGACACTTATCATCAAAGTCTTTTTATGCATATATCTTAATATATCCTTTATGAGTATACTTTTCTTATATTTTTTTATCTTTTTATTATTGATGGATTGTAACCGTCTGCCTTTGTGAGGTATAAGCTGGTAGAGGCATACATGCACACATCTGTCATTTAACCCTTCCGCATTTCCAGCCCCATTCTCTCCCCCCTCCCTCCTTCTCATGTTCAGTTTAGTGACTGATTTTGATATGTCTGTGAAAGCACATCATGTGCATTAGGGTGTTTCCCTCCCCCTCCCCCATTACCTTCAGTTAAGTCACCTTCTTTGCTCATCTAAGTTACTCCTTCTTCATGTAGAGTCCCTCTTATGATCCACTTTCTCCCCAGTTTCAGCATATTAGGGAGATCATATGATTTTTTACTTTTTGTGACTGACTAATCTCACTTAACATAATTTTTTCCAGTTCCATCCACTTCCCTGAAAATGACATGATTTTGTTCTTCTTTATGTCTGAGTAAAATCCCATTGTGTACATTTTGTAGTCCATTCATAGTTCATGGAAATTTTGACGGGTTCCACATTTTGACAATTTGTTAATTATATGGCTCTAAACATAGATACACATGATAGTTTGGTTTTTGCAGTACTGGGAATTGAACCCAGGGGGCATTCTACCTCAGAGATATATCCCCAGACCTATTTTGTATTCTTTATTTTTTTTTTGAAACAGGGTCCCACTAAGATGCAGAGGGCCTCACTAAATAGCTGAGACTGGCTGCAAACTCGGATCCTCCAGTCTCCACCTCCCTCCCAGGTACTGGTATTACAAGCATATACCACCACGCCTGGCCAATTTTTCATTCTTAAAAGAAAAAAAAATCATTCTGAGGTTCAGAAAAAATAAAACTGTCTTTCACAATATAAACTGAAATATTTCAAGGCACTTTACATAGTCTGGTTTTCCTAGATAGTTACCTTTATTTTATGTTTATTTTGAAATTTACTTTCTCATATTGGTTAAAACATACTTCATAGTCTCTGATCAATATTCTTGTGATAATATTAAACTTTCTGAGCTAATATAGGTACTAAAAACTAGACCGACTATCACAGGAAAGTCTACCAAGGCCCAGAAGGAATGCACTCAGTAAACTGCTATTATTACCATATCTCTAAAGTCTTACACTTTGGGAGATTGGTAATAATGCTACCTAATCAAAATTCCAAATATTAAAATGATTAGTGTTCTGAATTGTATGAAATCTACTTGTCTTACCTTCCAAAATGCAATCCTAGGATCCTTGCTCTTCTGGAACATGAATACTTCTCTCAATGTAGCAGTGCTTCACATTATATTGAGTACGGTGAGTTCCATAATTTTTAAAGGTCAGAACCATAAATAGTAAATAATGGTACAAGAAATATTACAATCTACCACCTCAAAAAATTTTTATGGAGTTCAGAACTTGGATATTCAAGTATTGATTGCAGTTTTATTTTGTAAAGAATGCTAGTATTTACATGGTTTTTCTTTCTCTCATGTTTATATTAAAAGGAAAGCTAATAATCCATACTTTAATTTAAAAGTTCAATTGAAAGTCAGGTGTGGTGGTGCACGCTTGTATTCCCAGTACTTGGGAGGCTGAGACAGGAGGATCGGGTTCGCGGCCAGCCTCAGCTACTTAGTGAGGCTCTCTGCAACTTAGTGAGACCCTGTTCAAAAATAAAGAATAAAAAATTATTGGGCTGAGGGTGAAGCTCAGAGGTAGAATGCCCCTGAGGTTCAATCCCCAATACCCCTATAGCCTGACTCAGTTCAAATATATATATATATATATATATATATATAGGTTGATTGACTACCATGCTAAACAGTTCGTGAATTACTGGTAAGCAACAAACCCCATGTGTATGAACTTGTAATTTTGGAGTAAGTTAGATACTGTGAATTTTTTATTAAACATTATGTTCAGCCTGATTCCTTTTTTTTTTTTAATTTCTCATTGCTCCCTGCAAGACGTTTTATCCTAATTGAATAGAACTCTTTCCACATTTCTTGCGTGAATTCAAGACTTTTCTGTCTGACTAGAACCCTCCACTATTTTTAGTTTCCATTAATCTTGCAGATCATCAGTGATTATTCCAGTATTTTACACTCCATTATTATTTGGACAATTTATTATGCCTTTAATAAAATATTCTTGCATCTCAACTTTAGAAGATTATTCACAGTGTTGATAATACGTTTTGATTTATTAGTATAGGGAGCCATAAAAATGTAGAAAGGTTCAGGAGAATGTAGATGTGTTCCTTCTTTATTGGTCTCAAAGCCATCTTGAGGGCAAGAACTGAATTGTATATTTGTTTACAAATCAGTAAGTTCATATCAATTTATACCTAACAAAATGTATATATACAAGGCACAAATTATTACAATTAAAAAAGAAGAGAAAACATTGAGACATAATAAAATAATGGCATTCAAAAAAATAAAAAAGCATACAAGACACATTAATTGCTAAAATTTTATGATGATGTTCTTGTGAAAGTAGACATGGGGTTCTTTAGGGATAAATAAGCTCGGTACCTCCAGAATGATTGGAATTGCATGATCATCCACACTCATGTTTAGGGCATTAGAAATGGAAAAAAAATCTTAGAAATTTATATTCTGACTCCTTTTAGTCTTCAAACTAACATGCACCTTTGAATTCACATATCCATTGATTTTTCACTTTGCTGCTTACATAATCTTCATTTTCACATTGCTCATCTATCACAGCCTGCTTATCCTTTCATGATTTTGGGTTGTGGATATTGTAACATCAGTAAGGATTAATGAAAAATATCAAAATGTTCCTTCCCTTTTCGCTCCTTTTATTACTAGCAGTCATTTCAGCAGGTGCCTTCACGGGTTATAAAAATTAAAATCTAACTGTCCCTTGAATGCAATAATTGAAGTTTTTTGATATAACTGCATTATAAAATGCATAAAATTGGAGCTATTATATATTGATTTCTATATTTCCCAGAGAGTACATAAACAACTTATTTTGTCAATTCATTTTAATATCTTAAAATTTTATTTTGTGAAAATATTTATTTCTTCTAATCCATTGAAATGACCCCACTTCCTTAAGTGTTTGATACTATATCTTGTTTCAATCAACATTTCCCTACATAGCTCTTTCAAAAATAATTTTCTAGTTATCCAAATATTACTATTTTCTTCATGTTCTATTTTTCTTTTGCCTATAATCTCACAATATTTATAAAAAAGTATTAAGCATTTTGTTATTATATTTGTAATCCATGTGTGTGATGTACTTTATTTTTCTGAATTAATTAAATTTTATGAGGACAAAATTTACTTTTAACATTCTATTAAAATCCCCTACTGTATATGACATAGCAATTAAGGACATAATTTCAAATTCAGAACACTAATCCGAGGAAAAAAATGAGAGTAGAATTTGCACCTTAAACATGTATATTTTACTCAATTAAGTGGCTGTTATGCTCCCTCAGCTCACATAGGTTTTTCCTCTCCCTAAAAGTTTTTGAATTTCAATATACCTCATACAATAATAAAAAACTTTCGACATTAAAGCAACTCACCAAAAGCCAAGTTTTCCTGATGTTGATTTTTAATTGCTAGCTTCCTTGACATTATTAATAAACAATATACGTAATTTCCCTCAAAATTAAAATGCTCCCAAAAATCTTCCCATTGATTTAAAGACAGTTAATGACTCTTGCAAAATAGAATTCAATAAAGTAAGTAACTAAGAACATTTCTCAACTGCCAAAAAAAAAAAAAAATGGTAGGAGCAAAAGTGATGCTGTTTAGGAAGAGACAGAGTTTGCAACTATATTCTATTACCATGTTTGTTTTATACATAACTGCTTAACTTTGGGGACACAGACCCTGGAGAATACTGAGTATTTGCTATTAACAATGAAAAACAAAATAATTAGAGGAAACTCCTCTGTTACTTAGAATGTAATTTCTTAAATTAGTAATATGCAAATTTTTATATCTAAAAAAAACTTACCTCTAAAGTTGTATTTCCGAAAACCACAAAACAATAGTGCCAAAATATGACCATATCTATTACAATATCTTAAACTAACTTATATTACAATAATAAACATTTAGGTTTTTTTTTATTTTCTTATGTTTGCACATATAGCTAGACATAAATATCCTCTGAATTACATGCTTTTTCATAATTTTTGTGCATGCGAATATACATTGTAGTGAGATTCCAAGTATTAAAAACATACATGCACACAGTTCTTACAGTATTTCTCTTCATATTTCACTACACTCCCCCTTCCTCCCTCTCCACACTGGTTAGTGATATTTGTAATAATACATTCACATATTGTTGTAGCATTATTTGTTACTGGTACATTGTAATCATACATCTAGATGAAGGTCAAGGTGATGGAGGCATATATGCACACAGAACTCATTGAGCCCTCCCCCAGTTCCCACCCCACTTTTTCTCCTTCCTCACTTTCCAGTTCTCAGCACAGTGATTGGCTTTGATAAGTTTGTGTATGTATATCATGTCCATTGAGGCGTTTCCCTCTTCAAGTCTTTCTCCCCACTGCCATCTCCCTCAGTTAGGTCTCCTCCCTCACTCCACTAAGGTTTCTCCTCCTTTGTCTAGAGTCCCTCCCGTGTCCCAATCTCTCCCTGAAAAACTTCTTTTCCAGTTTTATCCATTTCCCTGAATGTCATGACTTTGTTCTTCTTTGTGGCTAAGTAGAATTCCATTGTGTATATATCCCATAATTTTAATCCATTCATCTCTTGATGAACATCTCAGTTGGTTCCATAGTTTTGCGACTATGAATTGTGCTGCTATAAATACAGATATGCATGCCCTGCTCTGGACTGTTTCATTCCCAGTTCACTCTCTTCTTCTCTCTAACCTTCTGTCCCCAATTCCTTTCAGCACTCTACAGGCTTCTCTCCCCACCTTATTTAAAGTCACTTATGTTTTCTATTTTCTCTCTACCTAATGAGAGAAAACATATCACCCTTGACATTCTAAAACTGACTAGTCTTATTGAACATGATTTTCTTTAGTTCCATCAACTTTCCTACAAATGACATAATTTTGTTTTTCTTTATGACTGAGTAAACTTCTATGCACTACATATCTTTTTATATTCTAACATATAGACTTAGTACTATATCCTAAATATGCCTTTAACAAAGGGGTTGGAGGATTGGAATATATGAAGTAAGAAGACCTTTCTTATAGATCTGGCTATATTCTTCAGAACAGACCAGTAGGTCTTCAGATCATAGCACCGTATTTTCAGTCTAGCTATTTTTATTCCTGCATTTACTCTTGTAGGGTCCAAGTCAGGATAAAAAGACAGTGGTGTCAAAGATCACCCATAAAATATCACCACACTTATAACTGGCCATGAAATTTTAAAAACTGCACATATATATTAGCATTTGGACATAAAAACTACCAAGATTTTTACAAGGGATGGAAATTCCGAGACAGTTACTATTGGAAGAGTTAGAGGAACTAGTTGAAAAAAATTAAACATTATTTTATAGTTCATCTTTAGTAGGCGAGCCCTATTTAAAAGAGAATGGCTCACATAAAGTGAATGGAAGCATCTTTGGTGACCCACCTCAACACATTTGGTCACATTCCAGAGATTAAATCACTAAAAATCTTTTAAGGTTTAATCAAAGGGTCATTCTAAAACAGATTGCTGAAAACCAAAGGGCATTTTTAATTTTTATTTATTTTTCTTTCATATAGGTGCCTGAAGTCCATGTTAGCATAAGAGCAATTGTGCAACTAGTTCTATATTTCATTGTTAATTCTCCATGTTATTATGTTGCAACTCTAAATACCAACAATACAAATTCTTTTTCCAAAAATAGTATGCAGGCTTTGGTTAAGGAATCTTTATGTATGGTACCAATTTCCTTTGATCTACCAATATGTAGTTACATTACAGCATTAAGCCACTATTTTTATAAGGTGAGAACATGTTTTTCCGATTCAGAAACAGACTATGGCTGTATCAACGAAGAAATGGGTTGGCATTACATAAACCAATAAGAAATATAGCTCTTAATTATGATATCATATTCTCTTTCTGGATTAATATATGAAACCTCAATAACATTCTGAATAATCAAAGATAAAATTTGTTGAAAAGAACAATGTCAAATGTTGTCAGCCATGTAATCATTGGGAAAATGAACTTGTTATATAATTGTCAATTGTACTACCACATAGTGAGAAACAACAAAATATAACAATTAAAAAAATGAAAGGTTAAGGTATCAGGACATAATGTTTAAGAAAATATTCTGTGATCTAAGAGGACTGGCTAGAAATACAATGAATGTATATGAATTCGGTATAATTTTTAAATTTCACAAAAGGAGAAAGTATCTTATTTGGTTAGGATACAAAGTTTACTGAATTTGAAAGGACTCAGAGGATAGCAGAGATGTATCAAAATAGAATTACATGGCAAATCTAGGAGATCCCAGGCTAAAAAATGTCCAAGAAATATCTTCTTAAACTTTTAGATCAATTTCCCATGATAGTAATAATTATCAATACATTAGTGGTACTTCAAACACTTCCAGACACTATCAGGTTATTTTAAAACTTAGTATGAACAGGTACAAATCCCTGACCACTAAAACTAAGTGCATTAACTTCATAAAGGGAATTCACATAACAACTACAGGAGGAAGATATTTAATGGTAAAAAATTTTCTTTTTTAATATTCCAGATGTTCTTATTTTGTCAATAATTAACATAGAATATTTATTTATTTATGCATTTATTCAATGTGTAATAATTATACATACTAGTGGAATTTGCTGTTATACATTTGCACATGCATATAATACAATTTGTCAGTTTCATTCCCCTTTCTCTCACTCCCACCTTCTTTCTCATTGTCCCTTTCCTCTCCTTTGTTTCCCTTTCTACACATTAGAATTTTGAACCAGTCTAGTTTTAAGTACATGCATACATAAAAATATAAGTGATAAGGTGAGAGAAAAGTAAAATATGTAATTTCTCCTTAAGATGTGCATATCACATATAAAAATAAAAATGATGTAGGAATAAAATAGATAAGAGAAAAATGTATTAAAAATGTTGCAATAATTTTGAATTCAAAATAAATATATAAAAATCAATTGCATATTTATATAATAGTAGTCAAAATGAAATATTTAAGAATATACTATTTATAAGAATATCACACTACCAGATATCTAGGGTTAGTCCAATTGCTCTAAAAAAATTTATAAAAATGTTCTAAGAGTATTTAATGCAGACCATATAAATTTGTACTATGTTCGCAGACTGGAAAAATAAGTATAATAAATCTGCCTATTCTCCAGATACTTCCCAAAAGAAAAAAATACAAATGGCAAGCAAATATTTGAATATATAAGGAATCCAAAAACTCAATGACATAAAAACAAACTAATTAAACATTGGTCAATAGACCTAAACACATTTCTCAAAAAGAACATATAAATAGACAAAAAGTGCATGAAAAAATTCTTAGTCAATAATCATCTGACAAAGCGGGGCGTGGTGACGCACGCTTGTAATTCCAGCATTCGGGAGGCTGAGACCGGAGGTTCCGGGTTCACGGCCAGCCTCAGCTACCTAGTGAGGTACTCTGCAACTTAGTGAGACCCTGTTTCAAAATAAAGAATAAAAAGTAGGCCTAGGGGTATAGCTCGAAGGTAGAATGCCCCTGAGTTCAATCCCCAGTACCGCAAAAAAAAAAAAAATCATCTGACAAATTCAAATCAGAGATATTAACTCACTCCACTAAGAATGATTATCATTAAAATGGTTCAGGGAAGATGACAGACCTATAAGCCTGGAGTCTGAAGTTTAGTTGATCAAGTTAGTTCAATCTTCCAGTCCAATTAGCTCAATTAGTATCAGCTGAGACAATAACATAGGTATGTAATATAATTAGCAATATACTAGTTGTTATATTTTTGTGTATTGGGAGAGAACTTGGTAAAAAATAACAAAATCACTCTATATTATTTCTTATAAATTAAGATAAATTTAAAATTATATCAGTGAAAAATTTAATACATAATAAAAAACTGACAAAGGATCACTTTAACATAAATGGCAAAATTAGAATAATAGGCATATATTTGGAAAATGAATCATTCTCTTTTCAGATACATAAAGGAGGAAAAGAATCTGTAATAACAAAAAATAAGTGAACTAAATTCCAGATTTTATTAGGGATATCTGCATAATTAATATTTATTTAATGTTTATTTGCCTAAAAATTTCCAATGCTACAATGTCCCATGAATAATTAAGTGTATTCTGTATAGGAAGGGGGGAGACAAGGAGACAGGCGGGGACACCAAGTGCTATGTGTATGTGTATCAATGTCAACATGATTTACATTATGAAGTGAGATGATAATGCACCAGTAAAAGCACATAAAAGTAAAACATATTTCGTGTTTTATGTTGAATAGTTCTCAATACACAAGGATTAAATTATGAGAGAAATTTCCTTGTTATAAGATACAAATTCTTCAAATCATACCTCAAACCCCACACTAGATATAAATAGAACTTAAGATATATAAATTGAACTGAGGAGTTCTTGGGTAACCACATGGTAAAATATATTCATGCAAAAATGTTCTTTGTTTTTTTTTTTACAATTTATGAATCAAAGATTTATTTTAAATGGCCTGAGTTTTTGTCTCTAACAGTATTCAAAATTTAAGCTGCTTTATTAAGTATTAGAGTGAACAGAAGAAATGCTAAGTGAAGAGATTCTGAAAACCCATCTATTGATTTATTGTTATACAAGAGTACTATGCATCTTAGAAAAATACAAACAATAATATTTCTAGAATCATATTTGGTGACATAATAATTGGGTATTGATTAACTTCCTAACCGTCTCCTTAACATCTTTGTTCCTGAGACTATAGATCAGGGGATTCAACATGGGTATGACCACTGTATAAAAGACAGAGGCGACCTTGACCACAAGCCAGGAATTTTTGGTGGTTGGCACACAGTAAAGGAAAAGGATGGTACCATGGAAAATAGTAATGGCAGTGAGGTGGGAGGCACATGTGGAGAAGGCTTTGTAGCGACCCCCAGTTGAAGGCATTTTCATAACAGTGATAAAAATGAAAACATAGGAGGTAAGAACAATCATCAGGCTGCTCACTTCATTGAATGTGGCAAAGACTAAAAGGATCTTCTGGCTAATGGAGGGGTCAGAGCAGGATACAGCAACAATGGCGGCATGCTCACAGACAAAGTTATTTATAAACTTGGTGCCACAAAATGATAAGGTCAACAAAAAGTAAGTGAAGGTTAAAGAACAGAGAATACTCCAAGAGTAAGAT
>PVLC010045811.1:0-11655 GCA_004027655.1 Graphiurus murinus | reverse complement strand
GGAGATCACCAAGGGACATACCCTGGAAAACAATGATGTTGGCCGGGATGGGCAGAAGAAAGAGACCAGGAAGCCCAAGAGAACAGAAGCAGGAAGAAGGAGTTTATCACGTGTTACACAAAAGGAAGCAAAGGCAGAAACGGGCTGCTCGGCTGGGCGTCTGAGGCCGCCAGTGATCTTTAAAGAGTGGTTTAAGGGGTGCGGGGCAGTTAGGTGGCAGGGTCTGAATAGCTGCATCCTCCCTGTCAGCAAGGGCAGGGCTGGGCAGGTGAGCAAGGCCCACACTCACCCTCCTGACGCAGCTCCGTGTTTCTCGCCTTGGAGACGGTGACCTGGGAAAGAGCTGCACGAGGCACTGCAGACCCCTGTGTGTGCCCACAGACACGGCTCCGAGTGACACGGTCTTTACCAAATGCGCTGTGTGCTGGCAGATTCTATTCTACTCCCCAGGGACCATGAACCATGGAAAGGACTGCACAACTGGCCCTGCGTGCTCCCAGGCCGGCCCTCCTCACAATTGGAGGAGAGTGAACTTGGAGCTGGGGTGGAGGGCTCCGTCCTCATTGGAGACGGAAGGGTGGAGCAGAGGAGGCCCAGGGCTCAGCTCCACAGGACTGCAGGTCTTACTGAGGGAAGGAATGGAAGGCTGGTCCCACAGGGGGTGCTAGCCGCATCCTGCAGCTGAAGGCTATGGTGCTCCGAGCTCTGCGCCCCAAGGCTCGCTGCCCACAGGGGCCCCTGTTTCAGTTTGTAGGTGCCAACTGCAACCCAGGCACAGTTGCCCAAGTAAAGGTCGCAATGGCGCAGGTAAGCAGAGGCTGCTGGATGCTCTGCAGGGCATCCGAGTGCTGTTCCTGGGAATGAGTCGTGGATACTTCTCGAAGCAAAAGCAGAAGGAAGGATGGCCTTTCTCAGGGCTCCCCGAGGAGGTCCAAGTCTCCCTGCTCCTTCCAGACCAGCCCCGAAGGGAGGGAAGAGAGAGTCTCTTTGCTCTCTCAAGGGGAAGGTGCGCCTGCGGGCCTGTGGCCTGGTGGCACATCACAGGCAAAGGCCTTCCTCAGTCTCCCCAAAGCGCGTCTGGCTTCACCAAGATCCACAAAAGTGCCTGGAGAGAGAGCACAGCCTCCAGGGAGTCTTCGAGGCTGGGCTCTGCAGAGGGCCCCGGGGTCCCCACACTCCCATCCAGTCTCGGGGTGCATCTGCCCTCCAGCACCACCCGGTTCTGTGTCCCACAATGCCCAGCCTGCTCTTCCTCGGATTCTCTTCTCTTCTCCCCACTTCCGGCTGACCGGGCAGTGAAGCCAGAGTTGAATGCGTTGGCCACTTCTGCTTAGTATTCCGCCCTGGTTTCTGCTCGGTGGCTTTCCCCTCCTGGTGGGGAAGGTTCCGCAAACAAAGGGGGGTGGGGCAAAGAGAAGCAGGGCCACTGGGAAAGGAAGTGGACAAAGGTGGCATCACCTCAGGCTCCTGCCCACACCAGCCAGTGCGTCTCCTGGGCCAGCAAAGGAAAAGCAGAGGTGATTATTTTGTTGTTGCTGTTCACAGCAAATCTAAAATAATCTCGCAGGACCCCAGACCTCATAAACCATGATGGAGTCAGGCACATCCTCTTCTCCAAGTCAGAAGTAGGACCCAGGAGTTGAACATTTTTTCTCAAAGTAGACGGTCCAAAGACCACTTTAATAATATTACAGGCTGATTTCCAAGAGACACACTCAGAGCTATGATCCCTTGAATTTCTATAAGTAGGGAAATTCTAGAAATAAAGCCATTACACACTGCTGATTTCATTGATCTCCATTTGGTGGCGTTATGCATAGAATTTCACATAAATGTATGTCACAATATGCGACAGATGCCAGTGGCTTCATCTTATAAAGGAAGAAATAGACAAAGAGGCTGACTAACCCTTCCTGGAACCACCAGTAATGATTGGAGATGCAAGATGTGAATCCTGTTTCTGCAGGCTTAATGCAAAAATCCATCCTCTCATCACGAATACTCAATTGCAAGGAGTTAAAAAAAAAAAAAAAAAGAGCCACTATCGAGATGGGTCCTATAATTTTCCTATAATGTTGCTTGGTAAACATAATCTAACGAATTAAACATCGTTATATTAAAAGCAAACCAATACAACCTCTCAGGCAGAGAGTGCATGAGAATTCAAAGACAATAGTTTAAATTCACTCCCCCAGCAAAGCACAGCACTAGCTTCTGCGAAAGGCTTAGGGAAAAAAATGTGCTGCTACTAACAAGTTTAGGAGAGAGGGCAGAAGTGGACCAAGTGGCCCCGTTTTGAGAAAACCTCTCTCGGAGTGCAACGTGGCAGCCAGAGATCAAGCCAGCGTTCCTGCCATTCACCACCGCATCTGCCGGTAAGTTTGTTGGGTGGAAGAGGAAAGCTCGTTTGATTTTTCTATTTGTTGGTGACATTAAGGGATTAAATGGGGAAAAGGTGGAGCAGTCTCGTTGGTGGGGAAAGGGCGGACAATCCAGTCGCCATCACTGCCTTATCCCTTAGCTTTTCTTTTTTCTCACCTGGAGATTTAGCCGAGAAAAAAAAATGCTATCAATTTCCAAACCGTTCTGATAGCCAGGCCACATACACGTAATGGATTCAGTTCATAAGAAATAGATACATAGTCTTTTTCTCGGAAAGCAGTCTGATTTTCCTGGGATTAGATGGCTGTCACACGGTGCCTGCATTCCCTTAGTGAAGCTCCGGTGTCATACAGGATCGCAGTATAAAATAGCTTCAGTCAAAGGAACCCAGTGTTGCTAAATAAAGAGCTTACTCCTGGTGACCAAATCCTTTGCCGATGGCCGGTTACCTGTCCTTCAGTATGGGCACACTGAGAGACAGACTTTGGTCTTCCATCATGGTTACAAGCTAAAACCACGCGGAAGTTGCTGTCTTAAAAGCGCTCCAAATCACTTTGTTTTCTAAATCCTGAGGCAGGCTCCAAGCATCCCCCTTTGATTCAAGGCTCTGTCGCAAAGACCAATGTCCCCAGGAAATGTGCAGGCTGGACTTTCAGTCATTTTAAGTCATCTTATGCACCAGTCGGGCCGGACGCCCTGGAGCACGGGGTTATAAGAGGTCCTAGCAACGCCCACCATGGTCTCCTCTTCAGAACGCCTCCCTTTACCCCACAACCAGCAAGGCTGACTCAGGTCTTGCTTTGGGGGATCAACATCGTTACACATCTTACCTCTGTTTCCAAATTGAATGGAAAACAACGAATGAGGTTCAGAAAGCGCTTTACCTGGATGTGAACCCAGATTTCTGAAAAAGATTTCAAATTTTTGTCAGGCGTCTCTCCTTACTCCCTACTCCACTGGACCGGGAGGCTGAGTGGTGAACACTTCCCTGAATCTCTTGACGGTTCATTCACCCAAGGGCACATCTATAGAAGCTCTCATTTTGGCTAGCTCATTGAGAACTATGTTTTTAAAAACTAGATTTAAGCCGGGCGTGGTGGCACATGCTTGTAATCCCAGCATTCAGGAGGCTGAGACCGGAGGATCCGCCTCAGCTACCTAGTGAGGCACTCTGCAACTTACTGAGACCCTGTTTCAAAATAAAGAATAAAAAATAGGGCTGGGGGTATAGCTCGGAGGTAGAATGCCCCTGGGTTCCATCCCCAGTACTGCACAAAAGAAAAAAAACAAAACAAAAAAAAACCCTAGATTTATGTATGTTTAAACTCTCTCTCTCTCCCTTTCTCTCTTCTTATATGTGTGTGGTACTAGGGATTGAACCCAGAGGCATTCTACCTCTGAGCTACACCCCCCAGTATTTATTTATGTATTCATTTATTTATCTTTTTAATTTCAAAACAGGGTCTCAGTGGGTTGCTGAGAGTCTCGCTACATTGCCGAGGCTGACCTCGAGTCTGTCACCTCCAATCTCGGACTCCCAAGCACTGGGATTACAGGCGAGCACCACCACACTCGACTTCTTTAAAGTCACTTTAAAGCTGTGTTGGCCTTCCACATCACTTTATTACCTTATAATTCTTCTCTTGAGGACTCTGGGATACAGTGTTTGCACAAACAGGGTTAAGCGTGGGCCGTAGCCTCCTATCGCAGTGCTCTTTTACGCCTGCTAACATGGTCCCTGCTGAAACAAAGCGGGTGCTGGATGCACCTCTTCTGGCCAATCAATTCCCAGCTGTCCGGCCTCTGTGGCTTTACTACCTAACGTCTCCATTTCGGAGAAACAGATTGTTCTGAAACATTTTCTCCCACCTGTGTGGTGAATCCTGATTTCTCTCGTCAGATTCCCTGCTGCCAAGCATGCCAGAGAACACCTCGTGGTCTGGGCGTTCCACAGCTGTGTGGATGCAGATGCAGCTGAGGACCATAAAGCTGCTGCCTAAAAATAGAGGGGGAGCCGTATTGCTGCCACGGGTACATCTGTCGGGTTGAAGTGTTGAAAGCATCAGGTGAAGGGTGTCAAAACTTTAATTTAGAAAAACTGGCCTAGAAAATGCAACGTATTGAGCCGGGCGTGGTGGCACACGCTTGTAATCCCAGCATTCGGGAGGCTGAGACCGGAGGATCTGGGTTCGAGGCCAGCCTCAGCTACCTAGTGAGGCCCTCCCCAACTTAGTGAGACCCTGTTTCAAAATAAAGAATAAAAAATAGGGCTAGGGATGTAGCTCAGAGGTAGAATGCCCCTGAGTTCAATCCCCAGTACGGCAAAAAAAAAAAAAAAAAAGAAAGAAAATGCAATTTATTTAATTTTTAAAAAGTGCATAGGGGAGCGATACCTACAACCAAGTGAGAGAAGAGAACCCGGAGAGGCAGCTAAGGAAACACCTGCGATCGCTGTTGGCCACACGGGCATCTAAGCCCTCACCCACAGTTCTCCTAATTCAGCATACCTGTGCTGGTCGATGAAGGCTGATTTTGTTGGAATTTAAGAGATAACGATGAAGGGTCTCAGCTCTTGGAAACTGATGTCTTTTTTCCGTCCTGTGGCATATTCACAGACACCTGACAGTATTACCCACGGATGCCCTGGGAAGGTTTAAGGCCAGACTTGGGTCCTGGCGTGTTCTCTGTTCTTTATGCAAACTTGTGCTGCCCGTTTAACCTCTGCACCTCGGATTCCTCGTCTGTAAAAGGAGACTGGACCAGCTGTTCTTGGGGCCCCTTCCACCTCCTTAATTGGATAGAACTGGGAACTGAAGGTCACCAGACCCTGGCGCTTTACTGGACCCTCCAGCTCCTGTGGGGTGGTGTTTGATACTTGGCCCTGTACTGCAGCTGACCTGAGCGCCTGTCTCCCACTGCAGCGTCCCTCCTCCTCCCTCAGCCATGCAAACAGAAGCTCCTCATCCCCTGCGTCCAAGAGAGGCAAGACCAGACACAGCAGAAGGCACCTGGTGTCAGAGCAGAGCTTCCATCCTTTCTCAGTCCAGGTGACCACACTCTCCGATCAGGGTGGAGCAGCTGGGGGCCTCCAGCCCGAGCTTCCTGCTCTCCGAGTCCTGCAAAAGCTGTGTTTGCATCAAGTTGGAAGCTGCCCTTCTCTCTCCTGGTGTGTGATCGATCGACTACACCGTTTACTTGCTTCCTAGCTGCCAGGGAGCTCTGTGTAATGGAGCCCTGTGTTCTGCCAGCCTGCTCTGCGCGCCGGCCACCTGGATGTCACAGAAGTTGTGTTTTTTAGAGTTCTGTAGAGTGGGCAGGGTGAGCAAGCGGGGGCTCATCGCAGGCAGCACTGGCCCCGGCGGCCCTGGAGAGGATTTCTGGGACTATTTTTAGATGTGATTGTCACGGCATGGCGCTCAAAAACTATTTATCTTTAATCACTGCCTATTAATCAGCGATGGAGCGACGTCAGCTCCTGAAGTGGACGACGTAAAGTGCTGCATTGGTGGGGAAATCGCAAGTCGATGTTGGCCGAGAACATTAAAAGCCAGCGTAAAACGTCAAACTCAGGCCCGGCCAGTGCGTCGTAGAGGTAATTAGCGACGTCTGCTCAGCTTGTAAAAAAATGGAGCCAAGTGTTTTTACTGGAGAAGCCTTCATTTGAAGAACTTAGATTGGTCCTGTGGGGTGAAGGATAAACTAGAATAGCTGATGGGCTATTTTCTCTTAGTCCTTCCAGTTGCTGGGAGGTGGAGACGGCTGAAGACTGGCAGCCACCTCACAAAGTGGCGCAGTATTATCAGTGTTCCATTGTAATCAATGCCCCTCGCTTTAATGGAGCCCTTATGAAATTGTTTAATGTGTTTGATTTACTTTAAAAGGGTATATAATCGTGACAATAACAAAATGCACAATGAACATTAGTGTCATTCCTTCTAAGGAATACATTGCTTCTCACTTAGTAGTCTACCTATATGCGGATAATTAACATGATTAATGTATAACAATACAATTAAGTCAGTTAATTGACATGGCAATGTAATTGAGTTTCCCTCCTATTCCTGCATGGGATTATTATGTGACAATACGAAAGAAGGTGATTCTGTGGCTGGATGATACTTGGCTGTAGGTTTGAATTAATCATGGAGAAGTGGTGGAAAATTATGAATCCATTTTCTGCAGTTCCTCACCCCAGCCTTTACACTAAATGAGCCAAAGTTCCTGCAGGTAAATTTCCAGACCAATTAAAATTTTTTCACGCCTCTTTTCTGAGGTCTATGGGACTAAATTATGAAATGTCTTATTTTACATTCCGCATCTTACAAAAACTAATGGGTGGATGGAAGTTTACTAACCAGTTGATTGGCAAGCTGGACCTTATTTTTCCTCCCACTGTGGACCCACAACAGCCCAGGACTCAGATTGCTTCTGATAGTCATTCACCCCACTTTTACCTCCGAGCGTTTACCCAGCGCGTGCTGAACTCTGGGCAGGGAGAGCTTGTCTCCTGGCTCTTGGTTCCACTTGGCCCTGGAGGAAGGGTGCTGCCACTCCCCCAGTATGTGGGTGACCGAACACACCAGGTGAGACCAAAAGTATCCAGGACTGGGGAGAACAGCGCAAGCTCAGTGTCGCAACACCATGGCAGACGGCGCCCATGCCTGCATCACTCGTAAGCCTTTAGGGAAGGCACACAAACACCCTTCCTCCCCAACGTCACCCCACTGGGCTGTGTGGAAGTGTGAACCCTCAGTTGCAGGATTTTGCACTGCGTCATTGGAGCCTTTCAAATGGTCACATTGGATCCAACATAGAAATGTGAAGAACCCACTCACCCACTCACCTTGTGAGCAAAATATCTTCTCTCTCTTTTTCCTTTAAAAAAAAAAAACACATAAAACACAAAAAGTGTTCTTTCTCCACGTCTTATAACAAATGCATCTTGAAAATGTATATGGCTCGCTTGGGTGTGGCCGGTTTGCACTGTGTCTATGGCTTTGCAGAGGAAGGGCTCAGTCTTGCTGCTCAGGTTTCCTGCTTAAACCTTTCTGGGTGTTCATCTGACGAGTTAGCGCTGGAGCTAGGCGAGCTTGCAGGGAGAAGCAGCAGCTCAGAACAAGGGAAGCCCCAGCACCCTGCACGGAGCTGACTTGTGCAGGGCCGTGACCGGGCACCTGATGCTCTTCGAAGTGAATCTGTAGATGAGATGAGGAGTGGACGACACGTCCTTCTTGGTTTATTCAGCGCCCCTAATCTGAGGGAAAAGTAAGGAATTTTTTTTAATTTCTTTTTTATTTTTAATTTCTTTTTTATTTTTATTTTTATTTTTTAGTACTGGGGATTGAACCCAGGGGCATTCTATCTCCAAGCTACCCTCACAGTCCTATTTTTTTGTTTGTTTGTTTTTGTTTTGTGGTACTGAGGATTGAACCCAGAGGCATTCTACCTTCGAGCTATACCCTCAGCCCAATTTTATTTCTTATTTGGAAACAGGGTCTCGTAGGTTGACAAGAGTCTCACAACTTGCTGAGGCTGTCCTTGAACCTTCGATTCTCCTGTCTCAGCCTCCCACAGTACTGGGATTACAAGCATGTGCCACCATGCCCGGCTTCCTAGTTTTTATTTTTTATTTTGAAACAGGGTCTCATTAAGTTGCAGAGGACCTCACTAAGTAGCTCAGGCTGGTTGAAAACCCAGATCCTCTGGTATCAGCCTCTCAAGTATTGGGATTACAAGCATGTGTCACCACGCCCCGCTTCTAAACATTTTTATAAAGAAAAATAAGGATAAGAATGAGAGAAAAAAGAGAAGTAAAAAGGAATGCATCTCTTGTTCTCTTTCTTTCTCTTTCACAATTGTGCACAACACATGCCCACACGAGCACGCACACACACACACACCCCTTAAGAGACATCAGGCCATCAGGTGAGCTGAACTGGTTCAAACAGTTACTGTCTGCACTGTGTCTAGGTTTCCGAGTTGGGGGCTGGGGATATCCACTATTAACCTGGGAAGGGGACCAGCCCCAGAGGGGAAGCGCTCTGCTTCCTTTCACCTTGCGGAGGAGCAAGTGTTTTAGGGTGTTGACTTTGGGCTCCTGGATGAGTTTTGAAAGCCAGCTCTGCTGCCTGCCCACCCTGTCAGTCTGCATGAAGTCTTCCCACCCTTGGAGGTCTCCCTGCTCCTCCTGGCTTTGGTGTTTTCAAACTGAAATCACTGGTTCAGGCTGCAAGGAGGTAGAATTCAGATTCACGACATCTATCAGCAACCAAAAGTTAGATCCAGAGATAAAACGGGCGTTCCAGTGCACCAAGGGCAAGGGTTGGGTGGGAAGGGAGAGGCTGGGACAGTGGAGGTGACAAGGTTCTGGGCTGGGGCACATCAGGAACTTCCCCAAACACCAGCAGGGGGTGTGCTAGCCGGAGGAGGGTGCTTGTGCTTCTGAAGGCAGAGCATGCTCAAGCCTTACTCCTATGCATTACTGGTTTCCAGCTCACCTACAGTCTGCATTTAGGATCCTATTGGATTTGAGCACCCAACTTCTCGCAGACGAAATTGTTCAAAATGGTGGTGCACACTTGTAATCCTAGTACTTGGGAGGCTGAGACAGGAGGATACAGGTTCGCCGCCAGCCTCAGCTACTTAGTGAGGCCCTCCACAACTTAGTGAGGCCCTGTTTCAAAATAAAGAATAAAAAATAGGGCTGGGGGTGTAGCTTGGAAGTAGAATGCCCCTGAGTTCAATCCCCAGTACCAGAAAAAAAAAAAAAAGGATGGTAAAGAGCAGGAAGGGGGAGAGACAGTGCACTGGGCAAGGAAAGCTACTCAGTCCAGATCGCTCTTGCGAGGATTCACCAGATCACCTTTAGGAGGCGGAATGAGGTCACATGTCAAGAAACTCAGTGACTGTAAGATCAGCAGAAATCCTCCAAACATCCTTAATGCAGTCATCCAAAACAACGTGCCGGGCTGTCTTATTCAAGGTGTGATCAACTAGACATTTGAAATGAGAGAAAAAGCCACAAGTGCATTTTGTTCCTGCAGGTCTTGCTTGTCCCAGGAACTTGGAAGAAGGCAATTGTTGGCCGCTTATCCCATCTGCCAAGGTGGGATGTGTGGCGGGCCACCGAGGGGGTGACATGCTCCTAGCATTGTCCCCAAAGGTGCAGCAAGGGTCCCTAACAGCTATGGTGACTAGGTTCTGTCCCCAGATAATCTCTTTGCATCTCGTTTCCCATTTTAATCAAGCTGACGTAGTCTACTACTTTTGAAAGCAAATGACATTTAACCAGATTAATGATTTGCTCGTGTCTGTGAGCTCCACAGAGATGCTCTTTGTACAGCTTTATGCCGTGCCGCAGGCTCCCGGCTCCCTGCGGCCAGGACTCCAAGTCTATACTCTTGACCTAGTTCCCACTTCAGGCTCAAATGAGGTACTCGGTGGCTAGGCACACCATTTCTCAATGTGCAGAGTGGAGAAACCAGTCCTTCCCCCCATCCACGGCCCCAGGATTGTAGGGCAGACGGCACCATTGCTAAGTGGCAACATTAAACCCAATGTTTTGATTTGCTCACGGCTCATATTCCAGTCAGTCAGAGTTTATTGGGCACGTCTAAGTGTTAGAGTTGTGAAAATAAAAGTCCGGCGTGAAAACTTGGCACAACAAAGATCTGGGATAAAGATTTCCATCAATCAGAAACTTCGTCCGGTGTTTTCCAGGGAATTTGGATTTGATGGCCGGTTCTGAAGCATTGGGGGTGGTTTTCTAAGTTTCGGAACCAATGATGCTGGAAATGTGCCTCCACCTGGAAAACAGAGCAGGATGGAGTCACAGAGAGAGAGAGTGCCCTGCAAGGGACGGAGCAGCTGGAGGGGGAGGGATGCCACCTCCCTCGCTTCCTCTGTTCCCGCCTGACCTCTCAGCGTCCCCAGAGTGGCCCGCAGGTGCCAGATGCCAGTGGAGACCTTCGTTAATCTATTAGAGCAAATGCGTCAGAGACGCCTTGGGAAGCCTGCCTCTCTTGCAATACCGCTTCCTCTGTGCGAGCATGGCTGAGGCAATCTTGGCTGAAATCGTGCCTCTCGGTCTCCTATTTTTAAACCAACTGATGTATGACTTATTTCAACCTGGGTCCTGGACTCCGACTGTGACGATCTTTGTGGCCTTCGAGTAAAACGTTTTCTCCCGCTGCCAACACAAACATCGTCAGTCACCAGGATGTTCAAAAGCCGGAGCCGCTGATGCCTGGCCTGGGTTTCTATAATCTCCCATTCCTCTCGTGAAAGAGATGTTAGAGATTATTTCTCTTCCAAATGAGTACCTGTAACATATCTCCTGGCATCTTGCAAGATTTGGAGAGGGAAAGTGGTACAATAATTAGCATTGCAAAATTTCCCGTTCTCATTTCTATTTATTAAGCAAATGTTCTTGGAAAGGCACTTAAATTATAATTTATATATTACATATACATACATACTCTTAGAATTCTACTCAGATTTTTCTGCATAATTTTTAAGGCCTTAAAATGTTTCCATTTGCATTAAGCTATGCTTCTGATTAATAGAACCAGCAAAAATAATCAAATTGTGAACACTTTAAATATAGAATTTTGAACATGCATGCCCATTTTTTTTTTTTTCCTTTTCATTTTTCTCAGCTATCATTTGGCCCGGAGCCTCAAAGATTTGAGGAAATTAAAAAATCTAAATTACAAAATAGCTTGTCTCTTGGTCTTTTTATCTCTTCATTCTTTATCTCTTCTGAGCCCCTGGTATATAGACAGTAGTCTTGACTTCTCTCAATGGTCAGCCCTGGCAGGGATACTTAGGGAAAAAAAGAGAGCTATCCTTGGCCAGGCCCCTACTGGAAAGATAAGGACATCCTGACCACAGGGACCGTCCCAGGGGAGGCCAGAGACCCTCCAGAACAGAGATGGAGGGGACTCTACTCATCAACTGATATTCAGCAAAATAAATCATCTTTCTTCCACCTTAGTGAAAACCTCTATAAAATATATCCGATCTTAATAAGCAAAAAATGTCAAGATGATATAGCATACAGGGCAGTGTTTCCCAATGTGCAATCCCCAGGCAACTGCATGGGTTGGGCCTGGAGAGAGTTCAGGGTTTCACCAAAGAGCCAATAGACTGGAATTGGAGAGGACAAGAAATAGGAATCTAGCCGGGCGTGGTGGCGCACACTTGTAATCCCAGCATTCGGGAGGCTGAGACCGGAGGATCCGGGTTCGCGGCCAGCCTCAGCTACCTAGTGAG
>PVLC010045810.1:0-11655 GCA_004027655.1 Graphiurus murinus | reverse complement strand
ACAAAAAACAAAAAACAAAAAAAGGGCTGGGGGTGTAGCTCGGAGATAGAATGACCCTGGGTTCAATCTCCAGTGCCACATACATACACACACACACACACACAGGGAAAACAAACAAACATAAAAAGGGATGGGAGGGGTATAATTCAGAGGTAGAATGCCCCTGTGTTCAATCCCCAGTACCACTAAAAAAAAAAAAAATCTTTTTGAGCCAGGCGTAGTGGCACATGCTTATAATCCCAGTACTTGAGAGGCTGAGACAGGAGGATTGCAGGTTTACGACCAGCCTCAGCTACTAAGTGAGGCCCTCAACAATTTAGTGAGACCCTGTTTCAAAATAAAGAATAAATAATAGGACTGGAGGTATAGTTTGGAGGAAGAATCCCCCTGGGTTCAATCAATCCCCAGTACTACAAAAAACAAAAACAAAAAACAATTTTCTTTTGAGACAAAATCTTGGTAAATTGCTATGACTGGCCCCCAACTTGCAATCCTCCAGCCTCACCCTAACCTCAACTTGCAATCCTCCTGCCTCAGAATCCTGAGTAGCTAGGATCTACACATGTGTACACCTAGGAAGCCAGATAAAATAAAAAATGATACTGTGAAATTTAAATAAGCAGTCAGGTATGGTGGCGCATGCTTATAATCCCTGTACTTGGGAGGCTGAGACCGGAAGAGTGGGGTTCGAGGCCAGCCTCAGCTACTTAGTGAGGCCCCCTGCAACTTAGTGAGACCCTGTTTCAAAATAAAGAATAAAAATAAGGCTGGGGGTATAGTTCAGGGGTAGAACGCCCCTGGGTTCAATCCCCAGTACTGCAAAAAAAAAAACACACAAAAATTTAAATCAGGAAATTCAGAATCCATTCAACGCATATATGTGCACATACCCATACAATCATTCACATCCATAGACACACACTCCTATGCACACCCAGTCTCTGGCCCTCCCAAAACAGTCTGGAGCTGGGCGTGGTGGCGCACGCTTGTAATCCCAGCATTTGGGAGGCTGAGACCGGAGGATCCGGGTTCGAGACCAGCCTCAGCTACCTAGTGAGGCACTCCGCAACTTAGTGAGACCCGGTTTCAAAATAAAGAATAAAAAATAGGGCTGAGGGTATAGCTCGGAGGTAGAATGCGCCTGAGTTCAATCCCCAGTACCGCAAAAAAAAAAAAAACAGTCTGGCCTGTTTTCTAAGTCCCATCCCCAGCACGAGGCCAGGCCCATATCCCTGTTGTGCCAAGAAAGTGGTAACCCTCAAAGCCTAACAGGGTCAGGTCAAAAGGCCAGGGGAAACAGGGCATGGTGATGCATGCTTGTAATCCCAATATTTGGAAGGCTGAGACAGGAGGATAGCAGGTTCATGGCCAGCCTCAGGGACTTAGTGAGACACTCCATAATAAAGAATAAAAAACAGGACTGGGGGTGTAGCTCGGAGGTAGAATGCACCTGGGTTCTATCCCTAGTACCGCAAAAAAATAGGGCTGGGGGTTAGCTTGGAGGTAAAAAGCCCCTGGGTTCAATCTCCAGTACCACAAAAAATTAAAATTAGAAAATAGGGTTAAGAGCCGGGCGTGGTGGCACTCGCTTGTAATCCCAGCATTTGGGAGGCTGAGACTGGAGGATCCGGGTTCGTGGCCAGCCTCAACTACTTAGTGAGGCACCCCACAACTTAATGAGACCCTGTTTCAAAATAAAGAATAAAAAATAGGGCTGGGGGTGTAGCTCGGAGTTAGAATGCCCCTAGGTTCCATCCCCAGTGCCTCAAAAAAAAGAAAATAGAATTAAGAGCCGGGCATGGTGGTGCACACTTATAATTCCAGTACTTGGGAGGCTGAACCAGAGGATCCGGGTTCGCAGCCAGCCTCAGATACTTAGTGAGGCCCTCCGCAACTTCATGAGACCCTGTTCCAAAATAAAGAATAAAAAATAGGGCAGGGGGTGTAGCTCAAAGGTAGAATGCCCCTGGGTTCAATCCCTAGTACCAAAAAACAAACAAAGAGAAAAAGAAAATAAGGTTAAGGATGTAACTCAGAGGCAGAATGCTCCTGGGTTCAATCCCCAGTACCACACACACACACACAAAAAGTGCCACGGATCACAGTGTGGTGATGCAAATCTGTACTTGAGAAGTTGGAACTGGAAGATAGCATAGCAGGTTCGAGGCCAGCCTCAGCAACTCCCTGGGTGCGATCCTCAATACCAGAACAGAAAAAAAGGCCACAGAGCCAGCCTGGCAGGCTCAGGGCTGCATGTGTATCATCATTACAGCTGTACAAACAGCAGTGTGAGCAATGGCCCACTACCCAGTGAGCGACAGGAGGGGTCCAGCATGCTCGGGAAAAACCATTCTCCACAGATCACTCACAAGTATGCACAGCAGTAATGGTCACCAGCCATTGTCCTGCTGCAACACCCCGCATAATCATAGATCTGGGTTGGGTCTACTATGGTGAATGAAGGCATTCAGAGGGCACCATCAGGTAAGGTGGTGGAGCACCTGCCACCACAAAGGGCTGGGGCCACCCTGCTCCATGCCACAACTAAGCCTGGCTCACAACTCAGGGTGCATAGGACAGGTTAATGGATGTGAAGAGACAAGTCCAAGATGTGGGTGTCAGGCTGGAGGCCTGACATTCAATAGGCAATGTTTGAAAAAGATGGTGGTGGGGCTGGGGATAGCTCAGTGGTTAGCCCTTGCCTAACATGCATGAGGCCCTGGGTTCATCCCTAACACTGCCAAAGAGAAGAAAGAATAGAAGAGAGCAAGTGACCACAGCAGCACCACACCGGGCCCTGCAGAAAAGCAGCTGGAAGTCCATTAGGGAGCAGTATGGTTTCACTGCTCCTTCTCTGAGGGTTGGGGCCATGTCTGATGCAGGCGGCCCTGGTCCTTGGGGACTATTTAGTGGTGCAGTGTGGTACCTGCAGTTCCTAATTCTAAATTAATTCAGGAACAACTTCTGGCACACACACTCATAGGCACACACACACACCAAGTCCTGGCAGCAGTGCATGAAGCAGCTAGAAACTCTTTTATGCTAGGTTAGCTCATTCCATTTCTCTCCTGGCCTGGTGGCCTCCCCAGAATGGAGGTGACAGCAAGCAGGTTCCAAGGAGTCAAGCCATTTGGGGACTGAAGCAGCAGCAGCTGGCCAGAGCCACTGGGCTCAGCATGGGAGGGAGTTGTGCTGCTGCAGGCCCTGGCTGAGGGCTTGGGAACTGAGGGGGGAGGGGGCAGGAATCAGCCTCACACTGGGACCACCACAGCCCAAGCCAAGGTCATACCCAGGAAGACCCCCAGTGGCCTGTCCCAACAAGTAGAGGGCAATGGCATCAGAGGTAGGTCCCCAGGCAGATGTGCCCCCTGAATGTTTGGGGCAAGGGGCAGTTGCAGCTTGGGCACAGATATGATTCAAACCCATGAGCAGTAGATTCTCTCTATGCTCCTAAAAGAAAGTCAGGGCCCACGTTCCCAGACAAAACGTGAACCACTTCCCATGGTGTCCTGTACACAGCACTCAGAAGGGGTTCCAACAGTCTCAAGCCTGCAGAGAAGTCAAGAGGTGCTCAAGATTCACAAGGGCCTGGGTAGAGAGGGGTGCATTACCTTCCTTCATGTTTGCAAATCGCTCCTTCAGCTGGTGATCCACCTCAGGACCAAAGGCAAAATTATTCACAAATATAACACTGCAAAACAATGTTCCAGTTGAGTGAAACCAAGGCTCCGTTTCACGCACGTGCAGAGTCCCAGCATGGACAGCGGCCTGCCGCCAGCCCTCGCCAGGCGCTGCTCACACCCTGCCCTCCCACCCACCCACCCGAGGTGCTGCCTGCGGAGAGCAGTGCGAGTCCTAAAGTACAGGCAGAAGTCAACGTGCTGGAAACAGACTGGCACTTGATGGCTAGGGGCCCCTTCTGAACCTTGGTAGTTTTAAAGTCAAGATGTCTGGGAAGGTTCACTAGCAATCACACCAGGATGAGTGGCCACCCAGGACTGGACAAGTAGGGGAAGCTCAACAGCCACAAGCAGGTGGCTGCTGTGATGGGCAGGGAGAGACCACGAAGGGGGACTGAAAGCTGCGCCATCACAGGTCAGAAAGCACAAGGATGGTAAGCGTGGCTTAGAGCCAGAATGAAGGCGCACTGGGCACCCTCTCACAGATCATGACAAGGACAGCTGAGCACGCTCCCAGGGACCTGCACACAGGGCCTGTAGAGGACGCCAGGCCCACCCAGGAGGCAGGAGCAGGGCTGGTCCTGTTAGAGAAGCGCGCCGCTCATCCCTCCTCCAGGTGCCGCCCTGCCACTCTTCAGAAGGGAGAGAGCAAGTGACCACCGACCTGGACAGCCAGTGGAGAATGGGGCTGCTGGGGCTCGGGGGCAACAGGACGCCCCTCCCGCCCCGTGAGCACCACAGGCACGCCCAGCCGTACCTCGTGTTGGCGATACGCTCTCTCCACTCTTCTGAGAGGAAATCGCCTCGTTCCAGCTGAGAAAGAAAACGAACACGTTACTCCTATGCAGTTGCTCAGGCTCTGCGACCCTGTCCCCTACCCGAGCACTGTGAAGAAAACATGAAATGAGCAGAATTGCTGGGGTGGGAGGGTGCAAGAGAAGATGGAGAGCTGGGCATGGTGGCGCACGCTTGTAATCCCAGTACTTGGGAGGCGGAGACTGGAGGATCCAGGTTTGCAGCCAGCCTCAGCTATTTAGAGAGGCCCACCGCAACTTAGTGAGACCCTGTTTCAAATAAAGAATAAAAAATCAGGCTGGGGGTGTAGCTCGGAGGTAGAATGCCCTGAGTTCAGCCCCTAGTACCACAAAAAAAAAAAAAAAAAGAGAGAAGATGGAGGCAGTACTGACCGCCGCCTCTGAGAGGAGCAGGACCTGATGGCATGGTGCAGCGCCAGCACCCCCTCCAGGAGGCCAAGGCTGCTCTGGCAGAAAGCAGTTGTGGCCATGCTGAAAAACATACTTAACAACGTGTGTATACAGCCATGATGCTTGTATACTTCTTTGCTTCTTTTTTCCTAAAGCGAAACCACAGGGGCCTCATTCATCCCAGGACCAGAGACCACCAGCAGGAGTGCCCTGATGCGGGTCTGCTGTACCCTCAGCCAGGCCCTCCCCTCTGCACTGTGGTCATCTCTCCCAGGCAAGTAGCATGGTGCAGGCTCTGTGCAAACTCCACACAGGCGTGAGATGTGTCCACGACCTTCAGGGCTCAGACAGTGCCCACAATGAAGGTGCACACGCAGAGGCAAGGCTCTGCACCAGGGAGCCGGTGCACGAACACTGCACATCTGACCCTGAGCACCTACTGTCTCAGCGGCAGCTGTCCCTGCCACTAGTGGTACTAGGGATTATGCCTAGGGGTATTTTACCTCTGAGCTACACTCCCAGTTATGTCTACTTTTTATTTTGAAACAGGGCCTCACTATGTTGCTGAGGCTGGCCTTTAACCTGTGATCCTCCTGTCTCAGCTTCCTAAGTACTGGGATTACAAATGCGTGCCACCACACCTGGCTATCTCACAGATTCTTGTTAGCAGACTAAAATTCTTCTCCTCCCTCCTTAAGACCAAGGTCTGTCAAATAGAAAACTGTTTTGTTTCGTGTGTGTGGTACTGAGGATAGAATCCAGGGGCATTCTGCCTCTGAGTTATACCCCAGCTCTATTTTATTTTGAAACAAAGTCTAAGTTGCAGAGGGCCTCACTAAAGTTGTTGAAGCTGGCCACAAATCTGCTATCCTCCTGTCTAAGTCTCCCAAGTACTGGGATTACAAGTGTGCACCACCAAACCTGACTAAAAAAACAGTTCTTATTTCCTAATTGTCCAGAGCTGTAACATTTGGAAAACCAAGATATTTAGTTTTATAATTCTTTTAACAAGACTACCAACTTCCATTGCTAGATATATGCCCCAGAGAAATAAAAATACACCCACCCTCTACAGAGATGTCCATAACAGGCAGCATAACTCAGAGCCCGAAAGGTGGAGACAGGCCAAGTTCCTCGGAGGCATGAATGGATAGGCACAGAGCAGTCCACTCCACTGATGCTCCATCCACTGAATGCCAGCCAGGAAAAGGGGCAAAGCTCTGACACATGCTGCAACTCGAGTCGACCTTGAGGACGTCGTGCTCAGCAAGAGAGCCAGACATAGGAGGCCACGTGGTGTGTGACTCCACTGATAGAGAATATCCAGAACAAGTGAATCCAGAGACAGGAAGTGGATTTTTGGGTGCTGGGGGAAACGGATTGCCAGCTAGTAAGTCACACTGGAAGTCCACTTTCAAGACCCCACATTGGCGAGGTGACAAGAACATCCTTGCCCACATGGAAAACCCTGCGCAGAGGTCCTGTGAACACACCGCCATGCACCCCACCTCCCGCAACAAGCAAAAAGAAGCCATCCGCAGACACGACGTGACAAGATGTGATGTGATGTGACACCAGAAGATGTGGCTCTGGGGAGACCGTACTGAGCCTCTGCAGGGCCAGGTGACCCGCTGCGTCCTGTCTCCAGGCCCCAGCATCTCCTGTCCCCTCCATTCAACACCTAAGGAGCTTTCTGAATTCCCCTTGCTCTCCACAGACACACTGGCCAGGCCTCGGGGGTGTGACTCAGTGCAGAGTCTAACTAACAGAGCCCAGAGCCGCTTTGTGGGTCTGAGGCTGTGCTCAGAAGGCAACTGGGAAGCTGGCCCTTGCCTCAGGGGGGGTTCCTCAGCCTCCCTGAAAGGAGAGGTTCCTGGGCCTCAAGTGTTGGTACAAACTGATTTATGCTCAGCCCCTGCTTTCCTGTGGAGTTGATATAGAACCAGGCAGAGGGGCCATGTGATCCTGTCCCCCCAAAACACCAAGGGCTGAATTTCTGTGAGCTAGTGGGGAACAATATTCCACAAGTCACAGTGTGCTGCTGGGGATGAAGCACGTCCTTTGCAGCTCCTGGGAGAGGATTCTGGAAGCCCTGCCTCACCTCCCCAAGCCTGCAGGTGCTTCTCCCCTCTGCTGGCTCCACTCTATATCCTGTCACTAGAAACCACAGCATGGCAGGGAAGATCAGATGCTGATCCCTGGGGTCCTCCCCAGGGTACGCTAGGCCTCGAGTGGTCTTGGGACCCTTGGGCTTCCCTGGATCTGGGCTGTTTTCTTTGAGATTCACCACCCAGGGCAGACAACCCTCTAAGCCAAGCTGCTGCCTGCACAGAGCCGTAACCTGTTCACATCCTCCCAGGGAGGCACCACCCCAAATTAGCAGTCCTGGCCTCCCACAGGCATGAGCCTGGCCTCATCCTGCACGGGAGGCTGCAGTGCAGCCAAGTTGTCTCTGGCTCAATCACTAGGGCTAAGAACTCGCCAATTAGCAACAGCTGGGAAGATGTGCCTGTTCCTCGAGCCCCAGGGTGAGGCCCAGAACTGGCCTCAATATAACTGAGTCCTGCCAACTCAGAAAAGGCCAGGAGGGGAATGAAGGCAGCAGGGATATAGCCAGCACAGACGCGGTCCTCAACTCTGTGGAGGACACCATTCCTGGCGGCCCTGAGACTGCTGTGCATCATCCTCAACACGGAGCCCATGGTCAACAGGCAGGACAGGGGATGGGTAGCAGGCCAGTATGCCTTCATCCCCAAAGGAAGACCTGGCTTCCAGGAAGCACCTCCTCCAGTGGGGAGACTGAGGTAGGCCCCGCTCAAACCCATAGTGGGTGGGAAACACCACCCTGGTGGGTGAAAGTCCCCAACAGAAAGCCACGGCCACACGTGGGCTCTGTAGGTTGGCCACTCTACCAACACGCCAAGCCACCAGCAAGTCAACAGCTCAGCAGAACCACCACAGCCATCTACCAACTGTGCCTGACACCAGCACATGAGGGTTGAGAGTGTCAGCACCAACAGTCGTAGCCCGGGAACAATGTCCTGAAGGGTGGGTTATCTCGGTAGACTGCTGCAGCAGCTGCTCTAGGAGCTGCCCTCCTCCAGGGACGGGGATCAGAGTCCAGTGTGTTCATCCCAGGAGGGCAGATCTGTCGCACAGGGTCAAAGGCACCTCTGCAGAGGTAGGTCCACACAGCACTCTCTGAAGTTGCAGCTACCCGGGATGCCAGTGGGTCTGACACAACCTGGACAAGTGACATGTGCTGAACGCCATGCCCACTAGGAAGCACCAACACTATAGACATGAGGCTGGCCCAATTCCTGCCCAAAGCGGGAGAACAGATGGGGGCTCATAGGCAGAAGCTCTGGCTGGGAGGGGGCATGGGCTGGGGTGCTAGCAGCCCAGTCTCCTGGCAGCCATACTGGGCTTAGCCACTGGAGGGAGCAGAACAGTCAAGGCTCTGCAGTGGAGGGTGGGGGAGGATATCCAGCCAGAGACACAGCTCTGGGCCTGGAAAAATACACTGGGCTATTTTTAGGTTCCTCCTGGCTTTTTTCCCCCCTCTTCCTTTCTTGAGTAACGGAAGGCAGGACTTGGAGCTTGCCAAACAGGGCGCCATGTCAAAGCCACAGAGAGGTTTTTTCAAATATCAGGACACAAGTTCCCGCCAAACGAAATGTTAAAATAGCCAGACTGACTCTCCTGGAGAAGGGCTGGATATAACAGGACACTGCCAGACAAGACCGAGAGCAGAGGATGGAGGCCAAGGCCCCACTGATGCCTGCTGGCCCTGTAGCAGTCAGGTCTGACATCACCAAGGCTATGCAGAACAGCGTCCTTTCCCCAGATTCTACTCCCAGCCAAGTCAGAAGCCACCAGCATGAGCAATAAGCACCTGAACCCATGAGACCCACACAGTGATGACGGGCCCAGCGCTGCAACAGCACTTCCACTGAGCCAGGCACTGTGACTCAGTGAGTGAGAAGGAGAACCACCGAGCCTTCCATCCTTACACTGCCACCACCTCTCATCAGAAGTGTCAGCATGGGATTCAAACCCCAGTGGGACTAGAGCAGGTGAGGTCACTGGCGAGTTGGCCCAGGCCCTTTCTGGGAACCGCAGCATCAGTAATGTCATTCTCTGTGCTTCGAACTGCCTGGATCTCCAACCAGAAGTATGAAGTATGTGTTTATTTGTTTATTTTGGTGGTACTGGGGATTGAACCCAGAGGCAATCTACCCTCAAGCTACACCCCCTTATTTGGAAACGGAGTCTTGCTAGGTTGATGAGAGTCTCACTACTTGCCGAAGCTGTCCTCAAACTTGGGATTCTCCTGTCTCAGCTTCCCAAGTACTAGGATTATAGGCGTGAGCCACCATGCCTGGCGTTAAATTTATGAGCACAGTGTGATATTCCCAGTGACATTTTTTTTTGTGTGTGTGTGTGTGTGTGGTACTGGGGATTGAACCTAGGGTCATTCTACCTCCAAGCTATATCTCCAGCCCTATTTTTTATTTTGAAACAGGGTCTCAGTTGTGGAAGGCTTCACTAAGTAACTGAGGCTGGCCATGAACCTGCAATCCTCCCGTCTCAGCCTCCCAAGTACTGAGATTGTAAGTGTGCGCCACCATACCTGGCTTTATGAAGTGTGTTTCAATTCAATAACAAGCATTTTAGGGAGTCAGGGTGTCTTAGGAGCATGGTGACCCACCTGAAGTTTCAGGCAAGTGCCAGGGGACAAAGGGCCCTGGGTAGGAAGAAGGGTCCTGGAAACAGAAGCCAAGTGAACTTGCCACCTCCCTGGCCTCAATAAAAAACCCAGAGGCCCTGGGGCACAGGCGATATAGAAGAGGCCCACCGGTCCTGCCTCCTCTTCTCACTGAGGGGAGGGGATTGCAGAAGAGGAGTTCACCAAGAAAGGGAGGGCAAGCTCAGCTTGATGTCCAGGATTGCAAGTCCTGGTCCAGAAAAAATGGGGCAGAAGCAGAGGAAAGTTTTCCTAGCTCAGTGCTAGAGACCAAGGTACCCAATATAAAGAGTGGGTACCTTGCAAGAAAAGAGGACTATAGACCAACATCGCTGCCAGCACAGCGCAGAAACTCAACAAAACCTCAGCAAAGAGAAGCCAAGGCCGGCTCAATTGTCCTAATCCATCACCACCAGTCACAGGTGCAACCTACTGGTAGAACACTTGCCTAGCGTGTAAGGCCCAGAGTGCAGCCCAGCACTACAAAAAAAGATTAAAAATTCAATAGGCTAAAGATTAAAAAGTCAGATGATCCTATCCACTCAGTGTGAACTCAGCCATCGATTGGGCAGAAGCTCTCACACCCACACACATGTGGGCCCGAGGGCAGGGATAGAAGGCTGCCTCCTTCCAATACAGAGCACGAGGCAGGGGGGCTGGACCCCTGCCCAAAGGTGGCCCCAGAAACAAGAGGATGAGAAGACGGGATTTCTGGAAGATGCCAGGGCTGCCCCAGATCCATGAGGCCAGCCATTTGGGAAGCCTTTGCTCCACTGACCCACAAGTCTTTCTCCTGCCAGGGCGAAGGGTCCTGACACACTGTCTGAAGGACAGACCCACAGCAAAGAGGCCGGAAGCCCAAGAAGAAGCTCTGCACACTAGCAGAGGCCACAGAGTCAATATGGCAAGAAAGGAGTAGGGATCAGGAGGGGAACATGGGGCCGGGCTGGATCGTAGCCACGGGGCATGGAGCGATGGCACTCACTGTGTATTCTGCATGCTTTTTTCCATACCATTTCATCCACTTCCTGAACTCTCGGTCCATGGTCTGGAAGGGAAAGAAATCACATAGCTCATTAGAAACCTGGGGTGGCCAGGAAACAAAGGAGGACCCCAACCCGCCCACACACCCAGATGTCCGAAGCTCCTCAGGGTCCCTTCTGCTCTGGCAGAACTGCACAGACTGGGATGAGGCCTGCAGCAAGGCCCCACTGGGAAGCACCCAGGGTGGGAGAGAAGGGTCAGAGGTGGGCACCCCCAAGACTCTCAAGCCCTCTGACAATCAGAGCTCAAAGGGCTATAAATTTGGGACATGTTTCTGCAGAATGAGATGCTGCTGAGATGCATCCACTCCCCAAATCCCACTGACCCCCAACCCCGGGCAGAGGCTAGTATGGAACAGCCCCAGTGAAGGTCCTATCTTCAATCAGAGGGGGGACGACCAATGGGGAGGGGCAGAGTCCAAGTCATGGTATGGACGGACACCAGGCTTGGGGAGGCAGAAGAAGCTGCCACCTGTCTTCTGCCAGGAGGCCATAGTCAAGGGGTTCTCAGTTCCTCCTGGGAACGCATGGTACATTCCATCTCATGACAATGGAACCAAGTACACAGAGGTCTCTTCAGACCCTTCCCTGCACCTGTACACCCTTGATTCAGCTAAAATCTCTGGGGTCTGGAAACAAGGTTCAGAGGGGCAAGTCCTAAAGCAGTGGGATGCAGGTGCAGGGTGATCTGCCTCAAAAAGGGTCCCTTCCTCTAACATGCACCCACAGACCCCCAGTACCACTCACCTCCGCGTACTTGGCTGGGATGTCCGCTTTCTCGACTCCATAGTGATGTTTGCAGTTGGTGGCTGCAGCAACCTGGAGGACAACCTGCCCCACACCTTCAATCAGAGAGAGAGGTGTCAGAGGCCCACTCAGCCTTTGGGGAGAGACCCAGCTGCCTAGGACCACCACTAGGAGGATGCCATGCCAAAGTTGGGAGCATAGGGCATGTGATCACATCCTCGGACATCAATATG
>PVLC010045809.1:0-11681 GCA_004027655.1 Graphiurus murinus | reverse complement strand
GCCCCTCACCACTTTATGCACAATGCCCGGCCTGGGCCCCCCGCCACGGGTGAGGGGAGGACCCCGAAGGCTCAGCCAGGGAAGGGTCCCAGGACTCACCGGGGCCCCATTCTAGGAAGTACCAGCCCCACCCACACCGCACCGGTCCAGCTGGGGTGGGGCTCTGGGAGCCATTTTCCTGCTTCGCCCCTTTCCTTCCTGACTTGCTGATACTAAAGAGGTGGGGAGAGCTCCACAGCCAGATGGGCAGATCCCTCCAGAAGCCCGCCAGGTGGGCATGGCCCTCCGTTTCTTTAAGGCAGTGCCTGGAGTGGAGAGAAGCCGCCCCTCCCGCAGCCGCAGGCCCCTTGTGGGCCTGGGAGAGGGAAGCCGAGGCGTTTGGCCCCGGCTTGGCCAAGGCAGGCCCCTCCCCAGGGCAGTTTCAGGTGCCGGCTGGGCCCTGAATGACCAGGATAGTATATAGCCCACTCCTGGGTCCCGGAGCCGGGGCCCTGTGTACTTGTGTTGTGTCCACCGTGTGTGTGCGGGTGTGTGTGTGTGTGTATGTGTGTGTGTGTGTACGAGTGCGCGTGAGTGTGCGTGGGGGGGGCGCTTGCCCCCTGTCCCCCTGGGGCTGGCAGTGCTTAAGATTGGAGAAGCAGGGTTTCAGGAAAGCGGGGTGGGGAGAGGTCCAGGCTGGGGGGGTGGGCATAGGCTGAGTGGGTGGGGGTGGGGAGGAGGGGGCGGGCGCTGCCGCTACCTCCTGCCACCCCTCCCCCCGCCTCCCCTCCCCCTCTCTTCTCAGTCCTTCAGTGGCTCCTTCCCTGGTGATTTCACTCTTGGACATCCGTTCATGCCTTTTAGGCATAGCATTCTGCCAGGATTCACCTGCTCCCCTTCTTCTCAGGGGTCCCAAGCCTGCACTAACTCTTCCCTAAAAGCCCCCACCCAGAGCCACCCCAGCTTCCCAGAGCTCATGTCTTGGCCAGGTGGGCAAAATGCCCATGCCATCCAGCTCCCTGGCCCTTCCTCACCTCCCCCTGCCTGTGCAGAATCCAGCGCCCCACTCCTCCACCCCTCCATCCCCGGGGGGCCTGGAGACCTTCCCTTCCCTCTCCTCTGCAGGCTTCTGATCTTCCACCCCCAGCCTCCTCCAGGCTGTCTTCTCTCTTCACCAGCCCTGACGCTCCTTGGTCTACCCCAGCCACCCACCCTGCAGACAGAGGAAGCCAGGGAAGAAGCTATGGCTTCTCCTCGGCTACTGCTGAGATTAGAACTGGCTTCCCCTTGGAGACGGCCGATTTCAGGATGATCCCCGCTTAAGCCCTGTCATCCCCACTCTGGTCCTGGTATTGATACAACAAGACCCAGCTGGTGACAGCCTCAAATCCAGGAGTCCGTGCGCCTGGGCCCGGCATTCCCAGAACACACCGCCAGGTGGCGCCAGAACACCGCCGCCTGTGGTCGCGGTTTGGGACCACAGTTCTCTGGATGGTCCTGGCACCCCAAGGGAGGAGGAGCGGTCTGCAGGGTCCCCACATGCAGAGCACAGCAAAAGCGTAGATGTTTGGGAACCGTTTTCCTTCAGCAGGCTTCCCCCTGCGTTGAGCATTCTGCTCGACATAGTAGACAGGCCATCTTTTACCCATATCAGAATGTTCTTAAATTGAATTTCACACTTCCCCCCCTGCCCCCCCCCACCCAGGACCTGGAAGAATATCATACGTAGTAGGTGAATCGTTTTGTAGAGTGAACACTAACCATGTAAAGCAAATAGTCACCCACATTCCTTGTAAATCCAAATGTTTCTATATTGTAGCTTTGCTTTAAATGGGGTTTGCCCCCAACTGCTGGGATGCAGCCCCAGCCGGGACCGGAAGGCTGTGTGGAAGTAGGAAAGGCTGAGGTCCGAAGTCTAGAGAGGTGGAGGAGGTCTGTCAATTCTCTATCCCTCCCTCGGATCCGCTTGGGTTTTCTGGGTACCCACCTCGCCCCCACTGGGGGCCAGCAAGCGAGCAAGTCCCACCTCAGGGCCGCTTGCCGGCTGAGAGCCCTGGGGGCCCCCATCCAGTGGGCGGAGCAACAGCATCCCTCTTAAGCCACGCCCACGGAGCTCTTAGCCAATCATAGACGGAGAGCATCCCCCTAGGGGAGTCTTCGCACCCAGTCCCCATCCATCCAGACACAGTGGGTGACCCAGCCTGGGACGCCCCCACGCAGGCAGCTGGAGCTCGGGAGGCTGGCGAGAGGCCGCAGGTGGTGGGCGGAGGGCCACGCGGGCTGGCACACGGCGCGGCAGATGAACTGGGGTGGGGGGTGGAATTGTCTAGGGCCATCAGAGAGCTGGGAATGGGGGAACTTGAGGACCGAGGAGGGCACCGGAGCCCGGCCGCCGTCCCACCCAGGATCTTGGGCAAGTCACCCACACTCCCTGGGCCTCAGTTTCCCCACCTGCAAAACGATGGTAATAATACTTCACCTACCTCACAGGGGAGGTTGTGAGACCACCACCTGACCTAGGGGTCAAGGCAGGAGGACTCTGAAGGTGCTACCCGGAGCAAAGTATTATTATTTCAGCCTGAGAGCAAGGCCCACCTGCCTTTCCCCCCCAGAGCCTCCAGGGACAGCTGAAGCCGGCAGGGCCCAGCTCTCTCTTCACTGTGTCCCAGGTCCCTTCATGAGCATCACCTGCTGCCTCTGTGGGCACCCTAGACTTAGTCACTACCTTGTTCAGGTACCCTTTCTTGTGACCATCTCCCCCACGTAACTGCTGTGCAAATTCTACCTGCCCCAGGACCCCCACGCCTGCCCTCCTGCACCACAGGCCAGGGAAGGGACAAAAGAAAACAGCCACCAAAAATTAAAAAATAAATAAATAAAAAGCCAAGGGGCACCCAGCCCAGCTGCGGCCCCAGGGGTGGGGATTGGTGGCCACTGTTTGTATTGTGTTTGAGTCCATGAGCGCAAATGTTTTATAAAAAAGAGAAAAACCCACTATCACAAAAAAAAAAAAAGAAATTTTTGCAGCAAAGAGAAACGAAGAAAAAAAAAACTGAAGAAAAAAAAAAAAAAAAGGAAAAAAGAACCATACAAAATTTTTCCACCACATGCACCCTCTAAGCCAGCAAGATTTCCTCTTTGCAAAATCATATTTTTGTGGGAACGGGCCCTGCTTTTTGAGGCAAGGCCTGTTCTGATTAATAAAGGATCATGAAAACGCAGGGCCTCGGCTGTTTCCTCCGTGGGGCCCAGCCCTCTCACCTCCCAGGGGAACACGCAGCCCAGCAAGGGGATGGCGGGGAGCCTGGGGCCGCCACCTCTCACTCACGTGTCACCTTTGAGACTTGACTTCACCGGTGGCCTGGTCCTTCCTGAGCTTCCCGCCCATCCTCAGATCTAGACAATGATCCTACCAGCTGCCCAGAGAGCGGGGGACCGGCCACCCCTCCCAGGTGAGGCCGGAAGCAAGGCTTATTGGGAGTGAGACTCCTCCAGGCCTCGGGGGTGCACCTCCCCCAGTTCCCAGGGGACCCTTGCCACCTTTCAAGGCAGGTCAGACCAACCACAGGGGGACCCTTCACCTTCCCACCACAACCCCTGCTGAGTGCCAGTGGCTCCTCCCTGATCCCCCAGGGAGAAAGGACAGAGCTCTGGGTCTGTTGGCCAGAACTGTGTCCTCTCTCCGCCCTCTCCCCTAGTGTAATTCTTTAGGATTAGGAAAAATAAATCTAACTCAGAAGAACCCATGGCAAGTTCCAACAGGAGGGCCGGGGATGCTAAGTTCCATCTCCCCCCTGCTCTGTGGCCCCAGGACCAGGTCTCTCCTTCCTCGACTCTTGAGTCTGAAAAAAAGCAATAACACCCCCCCCACACACACACACCCAGTACTCCCTGGCCTCCCCACATAGCCCAGGGGCAGCCAGGCCTGGTAGCTGTCCGGGGACCTCAAGAGGGAGGCGCATCATCTGTTTCAGGCACAGGCACAGGAGGACTGGTCACATCTCCCAGGTCACACGTGCTCCTGCTGACCCTGGAGTGAAGGGGGCTTCATGCCCTCAGCTCCCCGGCATCTGGAGCCAGCAGCTGGCTCTCTGAGCTGTACTAAGTACCACCCCAAGAAGCTGCCCACCCTCTCTTTTTCTGCCCCCTCAATTTCCCACCACCTGGTTCTATCTTCCCTTTAACAGGCGGTCGTGGGCTGAGGATGTAGCTCATGGATAGGGCTCTTGCTTTAGCCCACAAGGTTCTGGGCCTGATCCTTAGCACTGCAATAAAATTTAAAAAATAAAAGAAAGCATTCGGTTTGGCTTCTGATCTCTGTTCCAGAGATTGGAGACAGCCCTGGGGTCAGGTAAGTAGCCGCAGGGGCGCCTCCTTGCCAGAGCTTCTGTTCTGGGTTTTTCTATAGAAACAGCCTGAGGGGCAGAGATGGCTGAGGGCAGCAGGGGTGGCCGCCCTTGCCCTGTCAGGACCTCTGCCCGGACTCGCTGCCTCTCTCTCTCCGCTTTCACTCTTTGGTGTGCGTGCCGCTGGAACCAGCACCGGCTTCTACTCCCTTAGATCCTCCAAGCCGCTCTGAGCTACTGTCCCTCCCTGGGCCCGCTGCTCTCTGACGGTTTCTTTCTCCTGCAAGTCCCTCCTGGACACCCCTGCTTCCTGGAAGGCCTTCGGGGCCACATCCTGCTCCCTCCTCCCTCCCCCGCAAGGACAACCAGGACGACTCCGAGTGAACACGCTCCATGCCCCGGCCCGTGGCTCCCCCGACCGTCCGTTTCCGTGAAGACACCCGCTCCGATGTCTGTGTTCTGCATGTGTGTGTATGTGTGTGCTCGTGTGTATGCGTGTGCGTGCTGTCTCATTTAGATTGTGAGCCCCCCTCCCGGGCAGGGATCCCTGTCTGGATATGTGTTCTGTGTGGCACGCCTGGGTGTGCTAATAAACGTCCACCTTCCAAACAGTGCCCCGGTGTCTTGAGGAAGCTTTGGGATGGACGGCTGTGAAAGCCTGTTGCTGGTGGCATTGGTGCTGGGCAGGAACCCCCCCCATCCCTGGCTCCAAAGCAACCTGTTCCCCCCTTTCCCAGGCCCTGGGGGAGGGAAGGGCAGGGAATTGCAGTAACAAAGCTAGGAGAGGCTACCCCTGCCCCCTCTCTGGGCTGCTCCGCCGGCCCAGAGGTCTGCTTGTCTGAAGTCCGTCAAGGGACAGGCTAAGTTCTCCCCATTCCACTCACAGACCTGACTGCCGGCCAAGGACGGAGCAGCACTTCTATGGTGTGGAATGAGCACTGGATTAGGAGTCCTTGCACCCGCGGATGGGCAAGTGGCTCACCTGTTTTTGCTACTTTCCCTGCCTTTTCTCATCACAGTCCCAAGCCTTCCTTCTTGCTCTGACTGCCAGCACCCTGGCATCCCTGGCATAAACACAACTCTTCCAGGCCTCCCTGCCCTGCTCCCATGACCTACTGACCTCTGACTGCCCCAGGACAAAGTGGGGAACAACAGAGGCAGCCATGGTTACAAATGCCCTTCATGTCTCCTGTTTCCCTGTTCTTCTGAGGCCAAGGGGAAAGTTGGGGGGTTGGGGGTAGGACTCCTTTTATAGTGCTCTTCCCATGCCAAGGACAGCTGTGAGGCCCAGCTGGACCTGGCAATATGTCCCTCCCTTCCATAGCCTCCTTTTTTAATGTGGAAATAGAAGCTTTCAATAGTTGTTTTTGTTTTGTTGGGTTTCTTTGTTGTTTTTTCCTGATAGTACTGGGGATTGAACCCAGGGGCATTCTGCCTCCGAACTATACCCCTAGCCCCTTTTTTTATGTTGCTATGTTGCTAAAGCTGTCCTTGAACCTGCAATCCTCCTCTCTCAGCCTCCCAAGTATTGGGATTGTAGGCATGCACCGCTATGCCCCGCTTTCAATAGAGTTGTTTTTTTGTTTTTTGGGTTTTTTTTTTTTTTTTTTTTTTTTGGCAGTACTAGGGATGGAACCCAAGGGCATTCTATCTCTAAGCTACATCCCCAGCCCTAATTTTTATTCTTTATTTTGAAACAGGGTCTCACTAAGTTGTGGAGGGTCTCACTAAGTAGCTGAGGCTGGTGGAGAACCTGCGATCCTCCGGTGTCAGCCTCCCAAATGCTGGGATTACAAGCGTGCGCCACCATGCCCGGCTTCAATAGAGCTTTAAAGCCAGGCCTCTGCACCCACTTTAACCAAACTAACTTTCGGGAAGAAACGGCTCCTACTATGAAATGAGGAGCAAACCAAGCCCTGGTGCTCTCTCCTCTCTCCCAAGGAGAAGCAGCCTCAGCGGCCTCCTCTCTGCTGGCCAAGAACTGTGGCTACCAGTGCCGTGCCAGACAATACAAAGTGGGTGAAGCCACCACAGGGCCTTTGCTCTGACCAGAGGCTCCCAAAGCCAGAGCAGCCGGGAGGAGATAGAGGGAAACAAACCAGAGAGAAGCAAGCCTGAGCTCTCTAATTCTGCATGAAAGGAAGGCAGATAAATGCCAGGATGCGTGGCCGACTGAGCTGCAGCATCAGTTCTAAATAAACCCAACTTCTCGTGTACAGATGGAGAAACAGAGGTCCAGGGGGCCTAGGACCTATCACTCAGTCAATAGCAGAACCCTGATTCCAGGCCCAGGAGGTTCCCTCTATGCCAATACAAGTTACAGATCATGCTGGGCGAGGTGGCACATGCCAGTAATCCTAGTACTTGGGAGGCTGAGACAGGAGGATCACAGGTTCGAGGCCAGCCTCAGCAATTCAGCAAGGCCCACAGCAACTTAGTGAGACCCTATTTCAAATAAAAAATAGTGCTACTGGGAATGGAACCCAGAGGCATTCTACCTCCAAGCTACATCCCCAGACCGATTTTGGTTCTTATTTGGAAACAGGGTCTCACTAAGTTGCTGAGAGCCTCACTAAATTCCTGAGGCTGTCCTTGAAGCTGCAATCCTCCAGTCTCAGCCTCCCAAGTGCTAGGATTACAAGCATGTGCCACCACACCTGGCCCCTGTTTCAAAATTAAGAAAAAAAAAAAAAAAGTTCAAAGAACACCTCTGGGTTCAAACCCAAGTACCCCCCCCACACACACACACACAATAAAGAAAAAGAAAAAATGGCTGGGGGTGTAGCTTGGAGGTACAATGCCAGTTCAATCTCCAGTACAAAAAAATAAATAAATAAAAGCAATAACAGGTTACAGATCAAGAGGACAGCCCATACTTGGCTGCAGCTCCTACCTTCCCAAGTGATTACCTGCCCCCCCCCAGGGACCTTCCTCCAAGTTCCCAGACCCCAGAGGCCCACTGGCCCTGATGAAACCTCAAAAGGGACGTGTACAGCCAAGCCCCTGACCCCTCTGCCTCCTTGGGAAGGAGGCCTTGGATCTTCCCCACCCACGGTCTCTTTCTGACCATTCATAGCTGTTGCTGTCGCTTGCAAGCTGCCTGCTCCAGACCTGGGCCCAGCCTCCTCCTCAACCAGGCCCAGCACAGAGAGCCAGCCAAGCTACTGGGCAGGGCCTGACCTGTTGGCCCGCTATGACATCAGCCCCTATTGCCATGGTGATGAAAGCCTGCAGGATCTTCTCATGGGAGATAGGCTTGAGGTTTTACAATTTGCTTCCTGCCTTTAAATCTTTCTTTCTTTCTCTCTCTCTCTCTCTCTCTCTCTCTCTCTCTCTCTCTCTCTCTCTCTCCCTCTCTCTCTCTCTCTCCTGAGCCATGAAGGGAGAAAGTAATGCTGAAAGTAAGCAAAAAGAGACTAAGAGGGAGAGAGGGAGAGAGAGAGAGAGATAAGAGGAAAATGGAGCAAGAGATGGAGACAGGTGTAGTCAGAGAACAGGAAGAGGGCAATACAGAAAGGTCAGCCCTGCTGGTGGGAAATTCAAACACATCTAAGGATCTGGAACCTGAGGATTAAGCTCTGGAAGATCCAACCACCGCACTGAGGGGCGAGGGGAGCTGAGAGCAGGAAGTAAGACGCCCCAAACCGTGGCGAGCCAGCCCCGAGCGGCCAAACCTCTGTCTGTCCGAAGCACTCATTCCCCAGACAGGCTGGGGTCAGCCTGACACAGAGGGCCTGTGGGTGGGGCAGTGTGTCCACCGCAGTGGGACCCAGGACTCCCAGGGCTTATAAATAAACAGGCATGTGGGAAATGCACATTCTTTCTCCAAGAAATATAATTTATGTTTACAGCCAGTTTTTTTTTTTTTTTTTTTTTTTTTTTGTTCCTAAAGAAAACACTATCATGTGAGTGGGCCCCTGCCCCTGACAGTGTCCCTGAGTGTCCTCAGCCCTGGTCCCCTCCTCCTGTTATTGCTTGGATGGGAAAGATCTGGCCCTGGGAATTGCAGATCAAGGCCCGACTCCTCACCCCCTTGAGGCTGTCCCTGGTGACGGAGCGGAGGCACACAGTGCCCGTCCCGTGCCCCATGCTATGCCAGCCACCCTGGCTGTGCCCATTTAAGGGAATGGAGATGCAGGCAGTAGGAGAGGCCTGGCGCAGCCTCCCAGAGCACAGAGCCCCTCTCTTGGGTGCAGGAGGCCCTGGAGGCACAGTGGCTTCTTTTCAAACTTGACAGCTGACGGCTCAAGCTGTGGGGAAGGAAGGGAGGGAGGGAGAGCTCTCTTTGCCCGGCGAGACTCCAGGCACATGCTGGGCGAAGAGACTGGAATGAAAGGCGGGGAAGACCCTGCCTTCCAGGCCCCATACAAATAAGAGGGGGCCCCAAGAGAGGGAGATATGCAGCAGCAGCCCTGGTGGAGGGGTGAGGGCAGCTGTGCTTTAAGGTCCAGATCTGCCTCCCACTTCTGTCCTGGGCACACGCCAGGACTCCCAGGCCCTGCCCCCCAGGGAGTTCACCCGAGGTAGCAGCTCGGACACCAGAATGGGTGGGCCTAGCAGATCTAACCCCAGCAGAAGGGTGGTGGGCACCCTGGGCATCCAGACACAGTGAGTAGTGATGATGCTGGGGACAGTGGTGACCCTGGTGCCAAGAGGAAACTGTCACCTCTGTTGTCGGTGGTTCTATCTAGGACTGGGCAGAGCCCAGACTTCTTGACCTGAAGACTGCCCAGAGATCTGCAAGGATCTTGCTAGCCAAGAGTGTCTGAAGATGGTCCCCAGGCCGTTAGCGGCTCCTCCGCGGCCCCAAGCAGCCTCCCCCCACCCCGCCCAACAGATCCAGGCAGCAGCAGCCTTCCAGAGCCCCTCCTCCCAGAGCGGCCAAATCGCTTCACCCAGAACAGAGGCTCAGGTGCCCAGTCCTGGAGGGGCTTCCAAGGCGCGGAGGCTGCCCCCGGGGGGCCCCAGGGCGCGGGAGCTAGCGCCCCCTAAGAGCAAGTCTTCCTCCTCTTCCTCAAAGGCCCGCGCTGGGCGCCGGGGCAGCGGCCGAGGCGTGGGCTCATCGCGCTCAGCCATGCGCTCGACGGCGCCCTCGCCCACGAGGAAGACGGTGTCCGCGACGCGCGGGGGTCCGGTGACTGGGTTGTGGTCGTAGGAGAAGACGCGCAGCGCACGCAGCGGGTGCAGGTCCGGGAAGCCGCCCAGGCGGTTGCGGTCGAGGTCGAGGATGTGCAGGCGGCCCATGCGCAGCAGAGCGGGCGGGAACTCCTCGAAGCGGTTGCCGTAGAGCCAGAGGCCGCGCAAGCCCGTCATGCGCGGCAGCTCCGCGGGCAGCGCGCGCAGCCGGTTGTCGCCCATCTGCAGCGACTGCAGCGCCACCAGGCGCAGCAGCGGCCGCGGAAAGCGCCGCAGGAAGTTGCCCTCGATCCAGAGGCAGCGAAGGCTCTGCAGCTGCGCGAAGTCGGCCGGCAGCGCCAGGAGCCGGTTGCCGCCCAGGTAGAGCCGCGTGAGGCGCGGCAGGCGACACAGGCCGTCGGGCAGGCGCTCGAGCTTGTTGAAGTCCAGCGCCAGGATGCGCAGCTCGCGCAGCTCCTCGATCTCCTCCGGCAGCTCGCGCAGCCCCGTGCCGCTCACGTACAGCTTCTGCAGGCGGCTCAGCGCGCACACCGCGCTGGGCAGCCGCCGCAGCCGCCGCCCGCTCAGCTCCAGCTGTTGCTCGCCGCTGCGCAGCTGCTCCTCGGCGTCCGACGGCAGCTCGTCCGGCGTGGACTCGGCGATGCCCATGATCACGGGCCCCGGCCGGGGCCGCCGCCGCCGCCACCGCCCGGCATCGCCCCGCCCCGGCTGCCCCCCGGCCGCCCCGACGGGGCCGGGACCGCGCCGGCTTTGGGGCCCCCCGCCCCGGCCTGCCCCCGCGCCGGGAGGGGGGCCGTGCCGGGCCGGGAGGAGGCGCCCGCTCGGGGCCCCACCGCCTCGCGCCGAGCTCGGCCGCCCGCCCTCCGGCCTCCCCCGCTGCCTCCGCCGGAGGCCGACTGGCTGGAGTTCGCGCTGACTCGCAGCTTAGCGACCCGTCGCCCTGACAACCCCCGACGCGCGAGCGACTGCCAATGAGGCGGAGGGGGGCGGGGCGGGGCGGGGCCAAGGCGCAGCTCCTGCGGGGTCTGGGCGCCCGAGCCTGCCCCCCGCCCGCCCGGTAGCCTGCGTGAACTCAGGGGTCGCCTCCCAGCTAGTGCAGCCTCTCGGACCCGGAGTCCGACGCTGGCTACACCTCCAGCCACCGCGAGCTGTTTGCGTGCGGTTCTGTGCGCCCAGGGCCCGGGTACCGAAGGAAGAAACCCGGGACCGAGGGAACGCCGGCCCCGCACTGAGCGCTCGCGACAGGGTGCGCTCCTGGAGGGACTGGGCGCGGTCGCTGCCCGCCACTCACGTCCGGCGGCGTGCGACCAGTCTCCCTGTGGAGTTACTTCGGGATAGCAGCTCGGAACAGGTTGCTTTCTGTCCCTTTTCACATCCTAGGATTTGCGGGAACTCGGGGCCTGGCTCCGCCCCCTCCCTATGCAGTCCGGTGCGCACCGGCTTCCTCACCAGTGCGCTCACAGCACCATTTCCTGCCTTGATCCAGGCCCAGGGTCTGTGTCTGGCTGCGGTGGACGGAGCACAGGTGAACGCCTCTGAATGCCACCGACGACTTTGTGGCTTCTTGCAACCGACAGCCATTTACTCTGCCTTCTCTCCTCCATTCAGAGCCCTCCTGCCTGAGCTGCTTGGCAGACTCTCGCCCCCTGCGACCGCTGCGAGGCTACCACGCTCCCGGCACCTTGTTAAAAGCATTGCTCAGAATCCTCGAGACTCCGCCATTGCCCCGATATTTTAAAGACAGAGAAACGAGGCTCAGCGAAGTTTGACTCTAGCTGTCTGACTCGGAGCCCGAGGTTACCCAGCTGGTGAGCGGCTGGGATTTGAAGCCAGGCACTGTGACTCCAGAGCCTGACTGGGCTCTTAACCGTACACTACTACTAATAAATAGAACCATGACCACTGCATCCCTGCAAAAGATTTTCCCCCCAACAGAGTCTCTAACTCCCAGCGCAGAGGCACAAGGAGGGCATTATCAACTCTATGGGGAGGAGGAGAAAGCCGTCCCACGGCGATTAGGCAATGTGAGGAGAGGTTGCAGCCAGGGAGCAGAGCCTGCAGGCTCCATGTCCTCCTCCATCCTGCCTTCTCTGGAACCTGGCTGCCAAGACCTAGGCGAACTGGCTCAAAGTACAGGGATCAGGCACCACCCTGCCCTCCAATACCACCCCATCGGGACCCAGCCCACTGCAATGAAGTCTAACATTTAAGAAAATGGGA